>APFE031036738.1:77630-107913 GCA_000404065.3 Pinus taeda | reverse complement strand
ATTGAGAAAAACAAACTTATTTGTATTAACTTTGAAGTAGAAGAACCTTACAACCTTTTCAGCCTTGATGTTGAACAAGCTCTTCCTCGGGTCTGAAATAGTAATTTCCTTTACTTTGACAAGCCTTGCACTCTTACAAATGAGATCATAGAGGTGTGTAATCTCTCCTCATAAAAATTCAACTAAGAAGACTAAGTTCCAATAGCATTTCACCTCAAAAGTATTCAGCTTCTAACCCCCCCAATAACCAGCCCAATGCTTCTTTTTATAGTGCAGAGGAGGAGGTTACAGGTCCACCTATGAAGGGATAGAATCCTCCTTCAAAGGGATAAGCTCCTCACATCAAGGTGTTAGCTCCTTAAGGTATGGGATGCATGAACCTTAAGAGAGTGAACTTTCCACCTCAAGATTCCTTCCAGAAGCTTCTAGAAATGACTAAAAGTGATTTTTTTAGAATATACTCATTCCTTTTAACTTTTACAGGGGTCTACACCTTTAACACAGAGACAGAGTGTTTAGGTGCATAGGAGACATGACCATTAGGTGTGGGACCTCAGGTAAGACAAAGAGAAAGTGCAGAACCAGAGTTTTAAAGACTTTGAGGGCTTTTCTCTTACTTTCAAGGCTTGATATGAGGAACTGATGCTTCAGACTTGCAGAGGTGGAAAGTATGAGTGGTAATGAACTCACACAGATAGCAGAATGTTAAGGTGACAATTTTTAGTGCAACAGATTGCCCCCTAAAGTGTGAAGTCTGTAATAGATGAAGATAGAGTCTGTCATTTATGAAGAGTGAAGTACTTTATCATTTCAAGGATAATCCTGTGGACACCCATGTTAGAACCTGTAAAACCATTCAATGCAAAATATATATGTGTAGGCATATCATCGGTGAGGTAGGCATTCCCATACTCAGATCAAAATTGACTAGAAAACTGACTAAATTGTTCTAATACAGGAATGATTTTGTAATACATCAATAGTATAGACATATGTAGATACAGTATGGAGGTAGCCATTTGTTTATGAATAGTCCACTGTATAATGAATAACGAAGTTTCTCGCAGCCTGGATGGTAGAAACTAGATCCAGGGTCTCGATTTCCGCTTCCCGAACTAGTACGATTCTATACATGTGAATGACTGTGTCGAAGTCGAGCATGGTAGAAACCACTTGATTACTTGCCAATGATGTGGACTATTAACAAGTGTGAGAGAAACCACCAGTAACATCAATGGCTCTCAAAGTACTCAGTAAAATTCATGAAATGTGAATAAATGAGCCGAAGTTGAACATGGCATAGAATCCTTTGATTGAAGGTCAATGATGCAACCTATCGTTGAAGGCGAGAAACCTGCCGTTAGGGCATGCATATTTCCAGGTACTGACAATTTCTAGATCATCTTCCTAGATAATGAGATGAAGTCAATAGAAAGTGATCCCTCATAGGCAAACCCACAACACGAAATCATAGATCAAGTTTTGAATAAATATATTGGGCAAGGACTGACTCAGGGATGGTCAAAATGGATGACAGATATCTTGCAGATGAATGGTTTGTTTGAACTGATCTCTTGAACATATAATGACACTACAGATGGTTTGGTGACAATTGACCCAAAGCTAATACCCAGAAACTAGCTGAAGACTTTCAATGTGGTTTGATTAACTGTTAGGCAAAGGATTTCCCAACCTAGGTGAACAAAAAGTGTCGTGTTCAAGAGTGGTTAACTGCTTTTCTAAAAAACAAAGTGTAACAAATAGGTTCATTTTTCTCTCTTTTCCCCCATCATTTTTGATAAGTACCTCTTTATTTTTGACAAGCTTGAGGAGGATAACAATTGCTTGTTTATAAGCTCATCCTTCAGATGAGTCTAACTTAGTTTAAAATTCGAACCCTAAGAAGGAGTGGTTCATTCGTGTTTAAAATTGAACAGGTCCTTTACTGTTAAATTTTAACAAGTCGAGTATAGGAAAAACTCGATGATTTTCAATTTTAGGGAGTCAGAAGAAAAACTTAAGAAAACTCCATGGGGGTCCTTTTTCATAAATTTGTGTCCCTTGAGCCCGAAAAAAATATAAAATAATACTCAAGAGAACCACTTGACCATTATGATCAAGGAGTACTTTTCATAATTAGTGGCTCCGCTCCGAAAAAAGTAAAAAAGTGATCGAAAACACGTCATTTCATAACCAATATCGAACTTGAAACAACAAAAGTCTGGCGATCTTTTCATGTTTATATGGTCAGAAAAGAGCTTTAAGTAGTCCGCCTTTTTAATTCTGTTTAATGAGTTAAAAAAGGGAAAAACTCGGTAATCTTTTCATATTTTACGAGTCAGAAAAGAGCATAAAGAGGACTCCAATGTTTCGCTTCTTCGTAAATTTTTGAAAGAGTCTGAAAAAGTGATAAAAGTATGCTCTTTGTTGAAAAATGATCAATTTTCCCGAAAAATCCAATGTTTTGCACAAAAACTCAAAACATTACTCATACCTGTTTAAGATAAATAAAAATGTATTTAAAAATTTACCTTTTTAAAGTGAAAAATAAATAAATTAAAAATTCATTTATTCGAAAAACTTATATAAAAAGGGCTTTTCTAACTTCATTTTTACCATTTGAGTTCAAAGTGAAAAGTGAGAGTTTTTGGGTAAGAAAGTTCCTGTGAAGATTCTGGAAAATCCGTCCATCGGAATCAAAAACTGTCAGCTCCAAGTAATCCACATCCTCCTTAACTTTCATTTCATCCATTTACATTTCAATTTTAGCTTTAAATTTGGTTTTTGAAGGAAAAATAGATTTAGAAAGTCGTTTGGCGGGGTCTGCAAGTGCAACACGCGGCCCCTGCGGACCCCGAATTTTTTCTATAAAGAAAAAAGTCATGGGTCCGCATCTATTGCTCACAACCCGTGTGGACCTACGTACTATGTGTAAGTAGCGGGTGCAAACCCCGCGCACCAAATTGTTAAAAAATTCAAATTTCTCCATTTCCGCCCAAACGTTTTCGAACTAGCTAGTTCTAATATGTCTTTTTATGCATTGTAGGACACTCAAAATGATTATTTGGCAATAATGTGAGCATGAGGATGTAGATCTTGTCGAATAAATCATATGCCCACATTGCAGGCATTGAGAGCATGCTGACTATTTAAGTTCTGGGCCATACCGGGCATGAGGGCCCAAGTAGACCTCTTGCAATGGCTAGTAGACAGATGGGACACGCAGGAGCAGTGCTTCATGATTGGTGGCCACCAGCTCGAAATCGAGTTGGAGGATATATATTTTTTAACTTGTTTGTCCAAGAGGGGTGAACAATAATCTCTTTTCAGGACTAGGCCAGGTGGCCAATTTTTCGCTAGTCTTCGATTGGAGTTTTGCGATGATTAAACAAAGGAAAAATAGATTGATATTAAAACTATCAATTATCCTGAGCTTAAGGTTATTGCATTCACTGTTAACAGGCTATGCGGAAGTGTAGCATTGCATGTGGCTACTGAATCCCAAATGCAGATGGCTGTAGACTATTTTCGAGGCACCATATTCAACTGGTGCGAGGTTGTGTTGGCAAATGTGAAAGGCCAACTAACCAGAGCAAAGAATGGATAGCTGAAAAACTTTGGATACAGATTTATTGTAGTCAGATTTTCTCTAGAGAGGATCCCCATGTTAGCCCCGCAACATATTCTTGTTGATGCTGGTCTTCCTCGAGAGCCTAGGATAATTCGTTGGGTTGCTTTGATGGCCCGTCACCCTGAGGAGGGCACATAGGTTGTTCAGTTTCCGCCTGAGTATTTTCGTTGGTTGAACAACCAACTTTTTGTGATTCAGGATTTTCCATATGCCAGGATGGATTATCGCAGAGACCCAGACATGACTCTTCCACCAGGAGAGCAATGGGATGATTCAAGTGAAAACCATTTTCAACACTTTCTAAGTTTTAATTATTTTTTATTTATTCATTTTAATTGTCCAAAACTGACAAACAAAAGTTTTAAATGCAGATGTGGGTCCACGACGACCAGCCGCACTCCAGCCTTATGAGAGGAGACACCTAACTGTAGCAGTACCAACCCCACAGGACCAATCAGCAGAGATCCTGACTGACTTGGAGCATCATCTAGAGCGCTTGACTATAGATATTCCAGAGACTGGCATAGATGATATTCCACTTAGGTTACAGAGATATGTGATTGGGGTCCCAGGACCCTTTAGGAGGTTCCTATGCAGGGTGGCCCGAGCAATGGTTTCTTATCGTAATCATCGCCAGGGATAGGATGATCGATTTTGTAGACTCATGCCATTTTGGCTTTTTGTATTATCATTTTTGCCAATCATAAGGTGTTTTTCAACCTATGATTGAAGACGATGTATATTTTGAAACACACACCTATGTTATGATATATCACTATTACTGGCTATCTCGTGTAACCTGTTATCGAATGTTATTAAATTTACTGTTTTGATTATTGAAAATGTCTATTTATCATACGAGAAGAAACTGCATCTGCTAATGTATTTAAATGTCTTGGAATATACTAATATTCAATGTAATCAAATTCACATTCCAAGAGACAAACGCTCAAAAATAACCTTAATAACACTAGATTTCTAATGGCATAAACCTTGTTAAGCTGTAATACAATGAGTTCAGAATCCAACCTAATAATCAAACTCTGAATCCCAAATGAGATGGATTCAGATAATAACTCAATCACTGCACTATACTCTACAATGTTATTCGTTGCTTGACCGAGGCTTTCCCCATGCATAGATACTAACTCATTAGAGGGTGAATAGATAACCCAAGCTGCGGAAGAAATGTTCCGTGTACTACGACAAGAACCATCAGCAAAACCAATGTATGTTTGAAGAGATGTTGACATCTGCAATATCAAGAGTAAAATCAAGATAAGTAGGAATAGTTATAAGAGCACTCTCTAAACTAGGCACACTTTTATAATCTAAAACACACAAGCTGTAAAGAAACTAATCTAACAAAAAATCTCCACCTAGAATTTAAGCATAATATCTCTTCAGATAAAGTCCATTTCTGGGTTTACCCAAAGAGACACCGTCAAAATCTATCAATTCATAAGCCCCTTTTGCCAGCTTTCGCTTAACAATGTAAGGACCATGCCACATAGGTACAAATTTTCCAGCCCCTAGCTTATTGTTTGCATGATCATATAGTAAAACTAGGTCTCATTCCAAAAAATTATAAGGTGTAACATTTCTATTGTACTGAGCTTTCACTTGTTTCGCATGAGTATTGTTTGCTATTGTAGTAGTGCATCGATTCTCATCTAGCTAAGCTAAGTACAAAAACATTTCTCCTCTTCAGAAGTAGCTGGGAGTAATTCTATGGCTAATTGTAATGACGGAATTTCACATTCAATAGGTAGCACTGCTTCCAAACCGTAGACCAGTTGAAAAGGAGTGAAACCCGTTGATGTTTTTACTGAGGTCTGATATGCCCAAATTACTGAAAATAGCATGGTATGCCAATTCGACTTATGAATACCAATGATTCGTTGGATCATAGTGACTAAAACTTTATTGATAGCTTCAACCAAATGATTAGCCTGCGGGTAATACGGAGTAGAACTATCGTGGCGCAAGCCAAGTTGATCGTCAATTCAGTCATCATGATATTTCGAAAGTGACTTCCATGATCAATAATAATAGCTTGAGGAACACCAAATCTAGCAATTATATGATTGAATACGAAATTTGTACCAGTCTTTCCGTCTGCCAAAAATGTAGGCATCGCCTCAGCCCACTTAGTAAAATACTCTACCGCTAGGATAATATATGCATGCCCCCCGGCCAAGTGAGGGTTACATGTAATAAAGCCAATACCCCACTTTACAAAAAGACTAACAGTAATTATAGGGTGAAGATCAGTTTCGGTTGAACAGGAATTAAAAAACGACTGTACAACTTGATATGCAATTTCAAAGGGACTCAAAGGCATCACGCCATCAAATGAATCCACCTTAGAATCGGAATGTACGATCCAAGGATCATTAAAAGCAATAGTGTTCGATGAAATCATATGAATAGTTGCAATAGAAGGTGATATGTTAGGAGGAGGGAAGGAAAAAGTTACTAGTAAACCAGAATCTTTAATCAAACCTACTCCAACATCCTTGTAAGGGATAGTTGTTTTACCAACGTGCTGAATACTATATGTAGAGGCTGGGTCGGATGAGAAATAAGTTAGCTAATCTATCGTAACGATCTTTCTATTATGAGGAAACTTGATGAGCCGAAAGACCGATGAAACAATAGCAGTCATAGCATAAGACCAACTGCAACCTAGGAGAAGGTTGTAATATTGAGGGGCATCAACCACTTCCACATCTAGATTTACGGTTTTGCCTTTGACCCCTATAGGTAAATCCTGCAAAATACCAAAAGGATGGAACCCTCAGCCATCAAAAGCATTTAGAATTGTTCGGAGACTGATTAAGTGTGGGAGAACCAAGTGATCTCCAACACCGGATGGACATAATACACGTAGAAGCCCCTTCATCAATCACAGTCCGAAAGAAAGGTCTGTTTTTTACTAACACTGGAATCTAGAAAGCCATTTGATGAGGTAGGCAGGGTGTACTATTCTCTAAATCGAAGATTATTAGGTTTGAATCTTGAATATCGATAGCTCCTATAGCAGACAATAGTAATTTACATTGTGTTGGGCACAATTGCAGTACTTCCTAAGTCGACATTGGTGAAGGGGAAATAGCTGAGTCTTCAACAATGTTATAATTCTAGGTGGCTCTCACATGTGGATTGAAAGCTGATTTCCGAAGTATACCTTTAGTAGGCGGTTTGATTACTAAGTCAGGGTTAGGTTTCTCGATTTGTAGTGGACCAGAACCAGGAGGAGGTGAAGTTGATGTGTTTGAACTAGATGATTCTGCTTCTTTTCCACCAACAGGATTTTTACTACCATAATCTTGCGATCACGTGGCGATCCTAACATGAGACATTATCATAATGGGTTATTTTGAGGCATTCGAGGAAGAACCAATCATCTTACTATCTTGAGTAGGAAAAGGATCCTTCAAGACAGCAGGTGTTTGAGAACCTTTAACGATTTTCGAAACCTCTACTTGATGTGGGTAGTCTTTGGTAAAATGATCCTCGTTGCAAATGAAACAAGGATAGAGAGGTTTACGTTTTTCTTCAGTAGATACATTTTTATCCGTTTTATCTTTTGAATTTTTTTTTTGTTTTTCTTCTTCCCCTTCTTTTTACTACCGGATTTTGATTTGGTTGTAGATGAGTCTACGACATGAATGTCGGCAGAAATTTCAGCAGAAGAATCTTCTGTCGGGGAATTACTAAAGTTATTATAGGAGAAGAATTCTTTGAAGATTTCTTCTTACTTTTAGTACTAACTGAACCAATCATACCATCAGCGGCATGAGACTCTGAAGGAGCTACAGTTATTTGACCGTGTTTTGGAAGATCAAGGATTTTTTCATGTAAAGTACCTAACTGCATATAGACGAGGTCAAAGTACTGAGCCTAAGGAATGACTTGCTCTTCAGTAACAACTCCTCCCTTAGCTACATCTTCATTGATTTTGGGTAACAATGATTTAATGAACTATTCCACTAAAATTTGATCCGGAATGAAAACTTTCACTAAACGCCTTCTATGTCACCATTCATGAATATGATCAGAAATATATGTGGGCTTGGATTGTTTTAGTGAAGTTAACAGTTCCGTGCCATTGTCGTATCTGACAGGCAACTAAAAATGAGTTAAGAAATAAGTTTCTAACTGATTGAAATTATAAAAAGAGGCTCGTGGTAACTCAATGAACCATTTGGAGGCAAGATCAATAAGAGTTCGTTGAAAAAGAAGCAATTGAATTGAATCATCAATGATTGAATTAGATGCACACCAGAGGTGATAAGTCGTAACGTGATTTGACAGATCCTCTCTTGACTTACCCTCGAATTTCGGGATATCACTGGGAAACTTACTAGGCATTGGCAGCCAATACAGAAGATAGTAAATTGGATTGTTCGTAAGGCGCAACAAATCAGGTAAATCCAAAGTTGCAATAAATGGTAACTGACGGTTAGGGTCGCGAAAACCTTGAGTAATGAGACTAGCTCCAGGAGGAGGATATCTAGGATAACCTGGAATTGGATTTGCATTAGGAATGTTATAACCTCCTAGGAAACCAGGATTAATTGGACCAAACTAGGGTTGTTGAGGCTGTTGATAAGTATAGCCAGGATACGGTTGATACTGATACACTGGATTTTGTATAGTAGGACCAAATTGATATTGTCCCTGGTATGGTTGATAAGTGAATTATGGTTGACTTGTGACAATCGTACTTGGACCAGCTTGTCCTACAGGCATCTAGACCGAAGTCTGAACTGTAGGTCCTGACTGTGGTACAGAGACTTGAGGATTTTGCACTGATGCAGGGATAGTAGAAACTGGAGCGATAGATACTCTAGAAACAGGTGTGGTAGGTTGAATAGAAGTTGCAGCATTTGCAGCAGTAGTTTGAGGCGGAGTCTGAAGTGAGCTAGGCCCAAGCTGCTGAACTAAACTAGGTGCAAAGGTTTGAACAATAGATTAGACAGGTTGCTAGGTTGGACTAGAAACCAAAGGTTTCCAGGTTGATTAGATAACTGCACATTAGGTTGCATAGTCTGTTGAGTTTGAGACGGATCCCACACCATATTCATTCTGGAGTATGGACCCATAAAAGGTTGTGCATATGGAGGACCATAACCTGGTTGAATGTAGGGATGATAATCAAGCGGTACATTTCCAGCTCCTTGTAAAAATGATTGACCAGAAGGCGGTTGGAAACCTTGAGTTGGGTACTGACCTTGCGGTTGATCATCCTGAGGCATATACTGAAACTAGGGTTGACCTTGAGGTATGTACTGAAACTGGGGTTAACCTTGAGGTATGTACTGAGTCTGGGGTTGACCTTGAGGTATGTATTGTCCTGAAGGTATGTACTGTCCTTGAGGTTGCCCCCTAGGCGGTAACTGACTACCTTGAGGTTGCCCCCCGGGCGGTAACTCACTAACTTGAGGTTGCCTCCCAGGCGGTAACTGACTACCCTGAGGTTGAGGATTTGGAATACTACCAGACATCATAAGGATTTGTTTTGTGTTCAATGCTTGAGTTCCATTACTGCCAGTTGATAACTCATGTTCAGTCGGTCGAGGAGATGCTCCTAAAAAAGTACCAATGAGTGAATGATACCCCGAAGGAACAAAAGGACCACCATATAAAAATGTTTCCAGTGATTGGGAAAAAATAGATGATTGTCTTGACATGATCAATGAAGGATAATAACCTCTTCGTGTAGGATGAAAAGGAATTCGAGGTGGTGAAAAACTAAGACCCGGGTTTTCTAAAAAATTTGTCAATGATACATACCAAGCGTCACTCCTAAAAGGACTATAGAATATTGATTCACGCTCCCTAAGATTTAAAGTCTGTTGGTTTTTGGGAAGAGTTATGTCTTCATCTGGGCTGACAAGTTCTTCAATAGAAATGAGGCCAGAAGGAAGATTTTGAGTAATGATGTTTCCTATCATAGGTGAACCAGGACCACTAGAAGTTAGAGAAGCAAATCCTGAAGTTGGAGTAGCAGCAGGTCCAGTGTCAGGCTCAGAAATTTCAAGTTCTTCAGCTAATTCACTGGAAGGAGAAATACTACCAGTAACTTTGGAAAATGAAATTAGCTCTTGAATATACTCTATTGTTTGTATTTGATAATCAGGATGAACAATTAAATATGACTCTCCGGCTTCTGGTGATCCAAATCTACTGTCACTAGGTGATACAAGAGCTCGTAGCCCTTCAAGTTGGCTTGGTGTATACTTAGGAGGTTTCCCCTGAAGTCTACGAGATTGTCTCGGTAATTCAGCCATGATTAAATATTTAATTAATCACATGCAAACAAAGAAAATTTAAATAAAACCACCTAAAGTCTCTAAAGAAACAAACAACTAAATCACACGCCTAAAAAAATATAAGAGTTCAAACCACACACAAATAGTAACTTCCCGTACTAAAAACACTAGTTGGTGATGAAATCCAACGTAGTAGAATTTTAATACAAAAAGGGTGGTTGGAATAGTTACCCTGACAACCTACTTAATGAAACAGACTGGCACAAGTTTCTTCACAAAACCATCTCGAGTGAAGAGAACCCCGCAGAGATTCCAAGTGAGTCTAGTTGACGTCTACTCCAGGTACAGTGAGATCCTTCCTTCACCATCACCTTAGGAAATAATCTTAAGTTTATGGACACTAAGGTTACCAACAGCAACAACTACAACTGGGGGAACAGTCTACTATCCGATCTACGTGCAAGGGCAGAGTAACAAAGCTCAATCCCCTCGAAGGCTCCTCGACATGGTCAATCCAAGGTTTACCAACAAGTGACCCTAGGCTCCTCAACAATGGTTAATAGGGGGTTTATCGTTTATAATACGTGAAAATCTTCTATCTTTCCCAATGAAACAGAATTGATTGTCTCAAAGGTTCGGACATGATCTCGTGATTAACTCCTTTAAGAGAAGCTTCCCAGAATGTATCAATTACAATTGGATTTATTTCCTACCACAAGATGTGTCTACTTGTTTGTTTTAACTATCTTGGAGAGTTAATTACTCCCTAGTCCAAGATACTAGCCTAAGCTATATTGGTGATAAGAGCCCTAGAAACAGAAAAGATTACTATATCAATTTTAATTAAGCATTGCTTTTATGGGTTGTTCTTTAACTCAATAGGTATGGAAATGAAACTTTGATGGTCTGAAGACTCGACTCCAAAAACACTAAAAAAATCCACCTAAATGATAAGCAATTCGTTTTTCTTTCAATGAAATTCTAGCTAAAAGAAAGAGTTCGAGAATGCAATTCTTTAAGAAACAATTCGTTCTTTCAACATGAAAATGAGAAGAAAATATTTTTGTATTTTTCAATAAGAACTCAAAATGAGACTAATAATTAATTATCAGAATAAATCCCTTTCCCTTTTCAAAACTCGAAACTACAAAAAACAATTTGCTTCAAAAGAGATCTACAAGTTCTAGAAAAACACTCAAAACTACAAAAACTAATTTTGAGATCTAAAAAATCTGATTGAATAAAAGCTTCATTTTTTTAGGAAGTTTTGCTTATTTGTTCAGTAAACTAAGGATTCATTTGTTCAGAATAACAAATCAACCAAAAAACATCCAGATATGTTTTCTTTTGTAAAAATGAAATTCAAAACTTATAACAAAGTTTGTTCAAAGATTTGCAAGGAGAAAACTAAATCTATTTCTCACAAAGGATAGATTTCACAACCAAGTCAGACTCATCAAGAAGGCAAAAAGACATCAGGGTGATCTAAGGTTTCTCAAGCTTCTGATCTTTGAGTCACTACAGAGACTAAGTGAAAACCACTCTAGGCATGCAAAACTTCTAGAAAATCATCTAAAACAAAAATACTATCGGAACTCACTCACAAGAGATTTTTGACAAGAAAAATACAGATCTGGGTAGACACTAAAAATCCTAAATGAAACCTAAACTTAACTGGAAGAAGACATTTTAGGTTTTTCAAAAAATTTTACAAGGTCTGCAGGAGAAACAGGGGCGGTCCCGCTCTGTTTACTAAAAGAAAAGTGCGGAGATGCCCGCACTTTCTGTAAAGAGAAAGTGCGGTCCCCTGAAAACTTCGAAAAAAACAAAAAACAATCCATATTCTAAAATCTACCCAAGCCAATATACATCAATCAAAAACCAGAAATGAAAACAATTTTCTCAAGTCAAAACAAAGGAAAACCAAAAATTAAAAACCCTCCCCAACGGAGTCGCCAATTTGTTGGCTGGATAAATCGATCTTGCGGACAAGATCGATCTCCCTAGTATCAGAAGATAGTCTAGCAACAAATAGACAAACAAATCTATCTTTCTCTAGACATATACGATTTATATATAAATACTATAAAGGTGTTAAGACCCTACCTTAGATCCAAAGCTTGTTCTTAGTAGCCATCCTTCAATCATTCGAAAGAGTTACCTTTGAGAACCTACAATCACAAACAAGCAAACATTAAATAGCACTTGTATAGAAAATATCATAAATCATGTCTATTATGGTGATCAAGGAATCCATAAAATAAACCAGTAAACAATAGCTCATTGAGAAAAACAAACTTATTTGTATTAACTTTGAAGTAGAAGAACCTTACAACCTTTTCAGCCTTGATGTTGAACAAGCTCTTCCTAGGGTCCGAAACATGAATTTCCTTTACTTTGACAAGCCTTGCACTCCTCCAAATGAGATCTTAGAGGTATGTAATCTCTCCTCATAAAAACTCAACTAAAGAAGACTAAGTTCCAACAACATTTCACCTCAAAAATATTCAGCTTCTAACCTCCCCAGTAACCAACCCAATGCTTCTTTTTATAGTGCAGAGGAGGAGGTTACAGGTCCACCTATGAAGGGATAGAATCCTCCTTCAAAGGGATAAGCTCTTCACATCAAGGGGTTAGCTCCTTAAGGTATGGGATGCATGAACCTTAAGAGAGCGAGCTTGCCACCTCAAGGTTCCTTCCGGAAGCTTCTAGAAATGACTGAAAGTGAGTTTTTTAGAATATACTCACGCCTTTTAACTTTTACAGGGGTCCGCACCTTTAACACAGAGACAGAGTGGTCAGGTGCACAGGAGACATGACCATTAGGTGCAGGACCGCAGGTAAGACCAAGAGAAAGTGCAGAACCAGAGTTTTAAAGACTTTGAGGGCTTTTCTCTTACTTTCAAGGCTTGATATGAGGAACTGATGCTTCAGACTTGCAAAGGGGGAAAGTATGAGTGGTAATGAACTCACACAGATAGCAGAATGTCAAGGTGACAATTTTTAGTGTAACATACATATACATGGATGTTCCTTCATCAGGCTATAAGCCCTTCAACCTGTGCAAAAGGCATTGAGTCAATGTTGGAAGCGTTATCCTCCCTTTTAGTGTGGGAATAGTCAAAACTCATGCAAGCAGGCTTCCCCAACCTTCCATTATGAGCAACTTGGTGATCTTCTACTTGCATCAAGGTGTAGCTAGCTCGGCCCCGAAAGTATATGCATACCACCATAGAGCTACTTATAGGCCTGCTTTGAAGCTTAAAACTTTTGGCATGTGGCACGCAAGGTGGAGACCTTTCAGGAGTTCACACACAATTGATGGTAGGTAAGGGCTATGGGAACACGTATTCTAGTATGCGTGGGATTTCCTGTCTAATAATGGGGAATGTAGAAGGATTAGAAACTCCTTAGAGTTGTATCAGCTCAAGCTCGGGAGGGCTAGCACCATAGGGCACCTTAATAAGCCATCGATATCAGAATCGAGTATTGGTGTTGATCTGGAAGTTTGCAGGACCTCTGATACAAAACCATGGTTGAAATAACCAGCTCAAAGAAATTATGGTTGGGTCGAGACTTTCTCTTACAACAGTCATAAAGATTCTTGTCTGATGCATTTCTTAAGGCAAGGTCAAGATCCCTTAGTCGAGCCATGGAAGATATTGAAGAAAATATCGATGCGACATAGGAGGGCAAGCCTTAAACTTATAACGAAAATTCAGCAAAACCTTACATCGCTCCAAACCCTATTTGTGGATATTCTTCATTGGCATGGCTTGGTTTTTCCTTTAACACAATTGGATGAGGAAGTGACGATGTGGCATGTTGGTACAAACCCTAAATATTACACTGGAGGATTGTGTGGCACAACTATGGGATTGACCAAGATGATGTGAGATGAGATGAGCTTGCTGAAACATCAACCCAAAAGTTTTGCGATTGGTCAAAGGTGGACCCTCTTAACATGGCGACCACAGGTTGATGCAGTGAGTGAAGGTCGTTGCATTCAACAGGGCCTGATATAACTCTAGTTGTGAGGCCCTTATGACGAGTTGAGAAGTCAAGTAGAGTTTGGAGGAAAAAAATAAATAAATATGTTTTACCCCATTCCTTTAACTGCATGAGGGGTTGGGTGATGTTACATGTCTATTGTTACAACATCTACTTCTCAATTTGTTGTTACCTATGTTTTTGTTTTCAATTTCTTTTCTTGTTCCCCCAAGTGTTGGTGTAGTGTTGGGTAGCAGAAACACCTCTTTGGCTACCCACTTTGAAGCTTTGACAAGAAAATGAAATGGTTTTCTACCCCCTAAATTGTTATAACATCTATTATTACAACATCCATTTCTATGACATTCGTTGTAATGGTCACTGTTTTAGTAGTTTCAATAGTAGTAGTTGTTATAGCATCACCTTTTATAGCAGTTTCAACATTTTCAACAATAATGGGTATTACAACATTAGTTGCTACAACATTTTTAGCATATTTAACATTGACATGTTGTCATGGAATTTGGTCTTACAACATCCATTGTTACAACAACTGCTTCTCAATCCATTGTTGCCTATGTTTGTACTTCTCAATTTTCTTACTTGATCCCCCAAGTACTGGTGTAGTGTTGCATGGCAGAAACACCTCTTTGGCTGGCCACTTCCAAGCTTTAACAAGGAAGATGAAATGGCTTGTTGTTACAACATCCATTGTTACATCATATTTTGTTACAGCATCTACTGTTACAACATTTTTTTTTCAATCCATTGTTACCTATGTTTGTGCTTCCCAATTTGTTTTCTTCATCCCCCAAGTGTTGGTGTAGTGTTGGGTGGCAGGAAAACCTCTTTGGCTGCCCATTTTCAAGCTTTGACAAGAAAAATGAAATGACTTTCTACCCCCTCAATTGCTACAACATCTTTTGTTACAACATTTGTTGTAATGGTCATTGTTTCAGTAGTTTCAATAGTAGCAGTTGTTATAGCATCAACTTTTACAATAGTTCAAGCATTTTCAATGGTAATGGGTGTTACAACATTTTCAATAGATTTAACATTGACATGTTGTTATGGCATTTGTTGTTACATCATCTACTATTACAACATCTGCTTCTCAATTCGTTGTTACCTATGTTTTTTTTTCTCAATTTGTTTTCTTAATCCCCCAAGTGTTGGTGTAGTGTTTGGTGGCAAAAACACCTCTTTGGCTTCCCACTTTCAACCTCTGACAAGCAATCTGAAATGGCTTGTTGTTACAACATCCGTCATTACAACATCTTAGTTGTAACTTATTTGAAATTTTATTATCGTATATGCACTTTGATATGATGTAATGTGATTATTGTTTCATTTCATATGTTGTAATATTAGATATATAACAGAGAAATTAATTAACGCATGAATGAAATAACAAAGTTTCATTCTAAATGTTTTTTTTTACAGAACAAGGATCTTCCAAAGGATCCAAATGATCCTCATCACATAGATCCAAATCATGTGGGTTCGATGCTGAGATGGAAGATGATGCTCATGATGACACATATACATATGACAATGAGGCTGATGTCGATAAATATGATGATGATAATGATGATCATGAGGCTAATGTCGATAAATATGATGATAATAATGATGATCATGAGGCAATTGTTGGTAGCATCTAGTGACATTCATGATCATATAGATTGCATTAGGGAGCATGTTCAATATATTGTTATGATGTCAATTTTCATGGTTATTATAATATGTATCATTTCACGGCCTCTTGTACCATATTATTGAGTTGTATCTTTTTGACATGTATCACTTTGACTTATACCATTTTGACATGACGTATCATATTGACTTGTATCATTTTGTCTTACATAATTCATCATTTTTATTTATATAATTTCTACATGTTGTATCATTTTGACTTAAGTCGATTGTTGGACATGCATCATTTTCACATGTTATTTTTTTCAAAAGGAACGGGTATATTTCCATTAACCAAACTGGAATTAAGTTAATGCCATTACATTTAAAAGAATCAAAATTTCCAGAGTCCTCCAAAATTGCTCTGACCAGTATCTTTGGGTATGCAGTAATGTTTTTTCCAGATTTACTACATCATTCTTATTGTAACTTCTCCAAAATACCCCATTAATACTTACATACCTACATAACATAATCTACCTAGTTATTACTATGAAATTAAATACCTGGTTCCCTCCACATTTTTATGGCATGATTCCTCTGTAACATCCTTGTCTGCTTCCTCCTTCTGGAATGGTGTCACTTCTCTTTGTTGCCCCTACTCTTGCTCCAACTCCTTTTGATCAAGAAAAATTAGAGAGAGAGGCCAAATAGTTCTTTTAACACTAAAACAATTGCATTCTCCACATTGACCTCAAATTTCTCCACTTTGTAATCAATATTTTCTATCTTGGATATGATTACCTCCATCATCGCTTTCAAAATTTCAACATATTTTTCTAGACCTTCCAACTGACCCATTACCAGGGTGAAATGAGAGTGAGCCTCAAAAATTATTTTCCCACCTATCCTAGAGATCATCTTCTTGATTTCTTGCTTGAACGCTTGATCAACTCATTTGGGGAGCCACCAACTCCATTTCCTGACGAGGAGGCCATGATCTCTTCGGCTCGAAAAGAATGTATGGAGAGCCATTGTGCATGAATTTTTTTACAACCATCCTCTTATAACCATACTTAACTCCAAAATGAAAACAAGGGGAATCCCTTCAAGTTTAATGTTGTTCGCATTAACAATTATGAATTCATTACTTCTCGGTCTGGACCATAAACACACACGGTCTAACTAAGACGTTCTTCTTTGGCCACATAAATATCAAATCCATTTCTACTGACATCCCACTTGGTCACATGCTTGGAATTAATCCTCGTGTTTAACCATTTGTTGGATGAATGGCCCGTCATTCTGTTGGAGCGATCAGTGATGATCTGGAGCGATCGTCGATGATATTTTGTACCATTAAATGACTACCAAATTTATACAACCTACTTGTCAGATTATCCTCCTTAATTACCCTTAAGCATCTCAAGATCCTCGAGTTATTAGTAATCATGGCATGTGACATATAGTTGTTATTTCACCCTCCACCAACTCGCCTTGAACCAAATTGACACCTTTGTTGGCTTAATTGTCTACCAAAGTGTTGTTCTCTCCCTTGATATGATAGAACTCAAAATTTCAAATTTATCCATGATCAATTGGATTCTTTGTAGAGATGGTCTTGTATTTGGGTCCTTTCGATGATTCAATGTGATATATTTTTGAATTTTAATGGCAGAGTCTCCAAATACATATATGATGATGATCTTGTCAGTGTTGACCCATCAATTTTTATATGTTGAAAGTGGTTGATTATTTGGATGCATATTTATTACGTATGATCATGATGGATGTTGTCAAATTCACTTAAATTATAGATATTTGATTCACTTTTTTTACTTATATATGATGGTCATGTTACAATAATTATATTGTTATTTTATATATATTAGATGTTGTATATTCTACTTTGATGGATATTTAATAAATATAATGATGTCCTTAATTTGTATGGATGCATGTTTCCCTAAAAATTCTTTATAAATGTTATCCTATTAAATATTTTAAATGCATTCATATTATGTATAATCATATAACTTATTTAAGATACATGATATATTTAACTAATTAAATTGAAGTAAAACATATTAATTTAATTGTATGCAAAACAATAATAATTTTTTGGAAGCAAAACTAGAAGCCAAATAAGAATCCAAACTAGACGTATATCTTGGCGTTATTCCTACGATTGGAAGCAAAAAAAGAAGAAACAATGGAAGCCAAATTGGAACCCACACTAGAAGCAAAATTGGAAGCCACACTAGAAGCAAAACTAGAAGAAAAATTGCATGCCACGCTAGAAGCAAAATTGGAAGCCACATTGGAAGCAAAATTGGAAGCCACACTAGAAGCAAAATTGGAAGCCATACTAGAAGAAAAATTGGAAGCCATACTAGAAGCAAAATGGGAAGCCACACTAGAAGCAAAATTGGAAGCCACACTAGAAGAAAATGAGAAGCAAAATTGGACGTTAAACTGGAAGTCAAACCAGGAGCCAAATTGGAAGCAAGTCTTGGTGCTATTTTTGATGCGAAAATGGCATTATTCTAGGAGCTATTTACATTTTTATTCCTGGTACTACTTACGACGTTATTTCCAATGCCACATACAATGCAACTCCAAGAAAATTGTGGGGCATTATTTCGGGCATTATTTATGGTGTTATTTTTTCAGCGCTATTCCCAACACAATTTATATGTTGTTTCTGGAGAAATTTACGGGGTAAAATTTGTCTCTATGATAAACATACATAGTCGCACCCATTTTTGCGCTAGGAAATGTGTCTAATTTGTGAAATGAAAAAAAAAAAAAAAAAAAAAAAACTAAATTTCAGTGATAATTCCTTGTTGTATTATAACGATACGTGACTATTATTAAATAAATACATGTTTTGGCTTTATACTCCACATATTTGGATTTCAATATATAAATCTTCATTGACAAATTTTGTGTTGCACAATAGAAGAAGTTATGTAATCATAGAGAAACCATGTAATTTATAATGCAAATGGCTCTCTTCCAATAAACTTTACCCACATTTGAAGAACATTTTTAAAAAAAATTGTTAATCTAGCATAAAAATGACATATAATTGGGTTTTCTTTATATTCGCATGGAATTTATCACACTTGTTGAATGTTTTTATATAGTTTGAAATTACAGTTCTTAATCCATTTTCTTTCAAATACAATTTCGATTTGATAGATTTTGAAGTTGCTTACGAATCATTATAACCTCCACAATGACCTCCTTGGCAACTTATCTTAGATAGATATTTTATTGACTAATTATTAAGAATCCTCCTAGGAGCCAATCTTCCCACATAAAGAGGCACAAAGAAATGGAATTCCAAATTTGTAGATAGAGTCACAGTATGTTGAAATTTATGAAGTATTTTTATTCTTTGGATCATTAAACCTAACAAAACCAATGCAAAGATAACACATATCCTAGCATGAATAAAGCTTATATGCCAAAAAGAAATTATCTATACAAATGTAAAGAGAAAAACATTCCCATGAATCCCAACAAAATATAGGAAAAAAATATAGGAGGATTGTTTATGAAGCCATGAAGGGATTTCCTCCACATCCTTGGTGTGCCTATTAATTTGTGACCACCTCTTAATCACAAAAGGACCAATATTGTGACATGTTAACTGCTATATAATATTCATAAAAATTTAGGCTAAGATCGACACTTATCGAGCAATTTCACTCCTTGTATTTCACTTTGACCAATATGAATATGTGTTAGAGTCATGATTGAGTATACACTAAGAAGCATATGTTTATTTTTTTTTTTCCACCATCTTGGCTAATAAGCTAAAACATCGATACAAGCCTATGATTCTACAAGTATTTTCTCTAGATTGCATGGTATATGAAATTTAGATAGAAAAAATCATCGATGTTTAGATAGGAAGCAAAGATAGATATAAGAGATATAACTAAATTTTGGCCAATGCTCTTCCATTCCAAAATATTTAAATAATGTGTAGGAGGTTAGATCCATGAGGCACCCATTTCGCGCTTTTTCTATTCTTATCACATGAAGGAGAATCTACTCCCTTAGTTTGTCTTTCCTTATTTTTCTCAGTAAACCCAATGATTCCATGAACACAAATCTAGTAGAAATTCCCTTTTTTTTTCCTATCAAGTCCAAATGGAATACAAGATTACCCCAAGAGTAAAGAGTGGTAAAATTCATGTCAATGAGATGGTTTTTCCACAAAGAAAGGTTGTTGAAATTAGTAAAATATGTGGCTTCACATAGTTTTCCCAAAGAGTAAGGAAGCCCTTACCTTGTTTACCAAAAAATCCTTTAAGTGTTTTACTTGTCTTACCAAACTTTGACGTGCACTTACATGTGAATAAAATTTTAATAGAAAGTAACAAAAAATAAAAGATGGAATTTGGTTAAAAATAAAAACATATTCAACCTAAATCAAATAGTAGATGTGTGTAGGGGCATCAATTTTACTCTTTGCAAAATTTGCAAACATCAAAATATATTCTTGTTAGGCGGGAAAATTTTAGGGGCTAATATTCGCAAATGGGCTAATTTTACATGCTTTTTCCAAAAAAAAGATTCGACCAATTCCCATTTTTTCCTAAAGTTATTATCCCGAATTTTATAAGAGAAAAAAAAATCATCTTAAAAATCGTCAAAACTTTATATATATTATATAAAATCATTAGAAGTTTGAATATTTTTACTAAAATATCACCAAGCATTTTATAGTTTGCATATTATGAATTAGTAAGATTCACCAAGGTTTCTAATCTTTAAGATAAATTTCCATTCTTAAAATTTTCCCTGATTGTCATGTTTAATTCACATTCTCACCATATGCTTACTCATGGTTTTCATTGTTATTACTATCATTTTTCACAATTGTTGGGCTAGTAGCTTAAACTTGGAGCATGATCACATAAGTGTTCATTATTTGACCTATTTCTTTTATTTCAATAAGATTTGCATCAAAATGATTATTGATGATGGTGCTTGTGTTGTTTCAGGAATGCATATGAATTAACAATCAAAGATAGACATGCATCACAATTAATTGCACTTAGTTTTGTCCCTGTACCAACACTCCTACACTAGTATTCCTACATTAGAGAGCAACCAATTTGGGGCTTCGATATTTTGGCACGCTTCCGAGGAAAACCAAGGAATTTTATTGTCAAAAATGATGTTCTAACACCTTCCCATGAGTTGGATTTGAATTTTATTGTCAAAAATGATGTTCTAACACCTTCCCATGAGTTGGATTGCACCCAGGTCGCACATGTGGCTCTCTAGAAGAAAATCAACAAATCCGCTCAAAATCTATACAGTTTTCAAATTGCCAAGTTTGACCTCGATTTGCGTGCAACTGGAGGTGAATCTGGAAAATTTGAGCAAATGGGTTTTTTTAACAATATAAAATACTATATATAACTGAAAATATTTCTCAAGATTTGTTTTTTTTCAAAAGTTACACATGGGTCTTTAGGGAGTTTCACAAAAAAAAAAAAAAAATCCAAACTTCTAGAATCTTGTAAAAAGAGCCAAATAGCCAACTTCAGGCACGTTTCCTAGGATATGGAGTTGAATGAGACAAATATAAGAGAGGTTTTTATTGAAAATATGACAAATTAGGTTGCTTCCAAACTGTTTTCCAAAATTCTCCATGGTTATGAAGATATGCAAATATCTTTGAGGCCAATTTGTTAAACATATGCAATTTTCCAGAATTAAGGAAAATCATTGTTAAAGTTAAAATTCCCCTTGTAAATTTTATAAATGGATTAGCCATGGTCTGTGTGAAGGAGGGATATGTTAGTATAGCATCATATTGTTGGTTTGGAGTTGGAGCATATGGCTTGAGATGTAAAGCTCTGATTCAATTTTAACAAAAGACTTATAATGTCAAGTTTCTTTCTCTAAATCTATTGTTTTTAATTGATTATTATTATATAGGTTTTGATTTGCATTTTCCAATTTATTATTAACACCTCAATTATAATTTTTGTTTTATTATTTGCTTGTGGTTAGTTTCTTTTTGTTTTAGTTAAAGCAAACTTTCTTAAATATAATATTAAAAATAATCAATAAAATTAAATTAATCACTTCATTAAATAATTATTTTAATTTATGCAAATTTTATAACATTGCAATATAAAATAATAATTAGATTTAAAAATATATTATTTTTATAAAAAATAGAAATATATATACATTATCAAAATAAATTAAAACATTTATAATATAAAACATAAAATGATTATGACATTACTTACTTTCAAACTAAATCACATATTTATAAGTAGTGTGCAATTACTCTAAAAAAAATATTCATAACAAATTTTTTTTATTTTTTCTCTAAAAAACTTAAAAACCCCTTTTCCATCACCCTTAAAAATATGCTAAACTTATTTTTAATTAAATTTAAAATAGATTAATTTTATAAAAAATAACCAATTATATATACTTCATCAAAATAAATAAAACATGTATAGTACCAAACATAAAATATATTATGACATTACTTACTTCCAAACAAAATTCACATATTTATAAGTAGTGTGCAATTACTCTAAAAATATTCATAACAAAATATTTTTTATTTTCTCTATAAAAACTTTAAAAGCCCCTTTTCATCACCCTTAAAAATTAAAAATGTGCTAAGCTTATTCTTAAAGCTTTCGGCACTCCCTCTCCTTAGACATTTCTTACTTTGTAATTTTCCATTGCACATAATGGGCTAAGCTTATTTTTAAAGCTTTGAGCACCCCCTCCCTCTTTGTACGTACAATATATTTTAAATTAAAAGTGTTAAATAATAAAGTAATATAGCTTAAGATTATGATATGTAATTGAAATTGAAATTTTCACATATATATAATAATTTTATTTTTATTTTTTTTAATTGATATGTGTTTGTATTATCATACATTAAAAATTCGATATGTAGTTTTGATTGTTTATAATGATGTTTATTATTTAGTTTTTATTGTGTATTTTAACTTAATATAAAAGAAATGTTGTAATGTTTTATTATATTATATAATGTTATCCACTGTGATTCATTAATTATTATTATATAAAAATAAAAATCCTACTTTATGTAAGGTTATATATTATTTTTGAATGTATATGAATTTATTTTTGAATTTATATGATTTTTATTAATATTTGATGAGTAGTTTAGGTAAATGTAACTTTTTCAAGTTATTTATTGTTTTTGAGCTCCAAGTTTTTAAGAAACTATGGTATTTATTTAGAATATAACTAATTTAGACAGGAAAAGACTCCAAATAAATGTGTCATTTGGTGTCTTTCAGTAAAAAAATCAAAATTTCTAATTGTTTTTTATGTTTTGGTGGGTAATCTTTTAAAAATTACGATAATAATTTTTTTCCATATTATATATTTAAAAATGAAAATTATATCATTTTAATTTTACAATTTATTTACAGAAATTAAACCACCTTATATCCATTAAGTTTGAATTTATCAAGAGACGAAAGAGATCAAATCTCTCCGGGTGCAAACTTTTCCTTAAATTTGGCAATCAAAATAAAAGTTTACACTTCATGAGATTTGATCTCTTTGACTTTAGATAAATCGAAAATTAAAATGAACCCAGACTAATTTATTTTTATTTATAAAAATTACTTATACACAAAACAAACCTTGTAAATACATCAAAATAAAAATAAAATTGATATAGTACGCACATATTTCTTATACTTAAATTTTAAGTATAATATTGGTATATTTACGATTTCCTTATATAAATATCAAAACTTGAGGCGTACTACTTGTATTTGTATGTATGTTATGTTAGACATTTACTTTGAAAAGTGCATGAATTTCCTATGCCAATATTTAGTATTTATGTATATCAATATCTTTATACATTTTTTTTAAATTGTAATCGGTATGCTTATTAGGGTAGGAATTTGGATTTCTCTTTACCCGTCATACAATTTTTTTTTGACGTTTTGGGTCTTTATGCCCTTCAAGAGTGATGTTCTCATAATAAATTAACCCTTCACTAATAAAGTTTTGATTAAAAAATTACCATTCAATAAATAATTATGTTGAAAATTTTCATATATTTATCGTAAGAAAAAAACCAGAATTTGAAAAAACTCAATTGTGAAGGTTCCGTTAGACTTTAGGATATTTTCAATTAAAAAAACTTGCCCAAAAAATACTCTGCTATATGAAAAACAAAGAGGCGTAACTTGTAAGTTGTAACTATACCAATGCTGATTAGAATTTAGCATATTTTCAATTAAAAAAACTTGCCCAAAAAATACCTTGCTATATGAAAAAACTTGCTGCGTGAGAACGTTTGGTGCGTAAAAACGTTTTGGAAAAAGTTCCAAACTTCAAAAATCCGTCTTTCACTCTTCCAAGCACGTCACTCAAAACGGGCAATGACAAATTCCAGCCATCAAATACGTGCAAAAAGCCTTATGACTGGCAAAATGCCCGTCAAATTCCATCCCTGATGCTTATGTAAAATTATAAGGTCTTAATAAATATTTAAATATAATGTTTACATATTTGTGTATTTATAAATTTCATATAATAATTAATATTTGATATATTGTATTTGTATGCTTATGTTTGTGTATTGCAATTTTTTTGTGTAAGGGTAAAAATTAAAGTGTATTTATAATTATAAATAACAATATTTATTTTTATATATTTTATATGTGTATTTTAATGAATGGTGTGATATATTTTATATAGTATGAGTTAAAATGGCTAAAATTATTCAATTATATTTTTATAATATAGTGTTCGTTTGAAATATTTGTACATTTGTGTATATACAAATTTTGTATTGTTTATGTATTCATAACTCTTTTTACGTTATGTTCAAATTTGATATTTATTTGTAGTTATATATAACAATATTTGTTGTTTAGGTTTTATTGTTATGTATGTATTTACATTGAATGTCAGATTTACACTTTAAAATCAGATAGAAAGACAAAGTTGAGGAAGTAATGAGTGTAGAATATTTATAATTAGGAGTATAATTATAAGTTGGAAGTGAAAGGGAAAAGTCAAAAAAGGTTTTACTTTTTAGGATTAATATTTAATAAGAAATATATGATTTTTGAAATTAAGAAAAACATTTTTAAATAAAATATTAATTTATTCAAGTAATTATTAATTTATTTATTTTTACATATATATTTTATTTTTCAATATATAAATTAATACAAATAAACAAATTATGAATGTAATATATCAATATTAAACTCCTACTAATTAATGGTCAATAACCATAAAACAATATATAACCTACAGAGTTTTATTTTCAATTAACAAATATTTATATTTAAATTGAACATCATAACTTAATTATGGAGGGAAAGAGAGAATTATTTTGTTGAAACTATTATAAATTTAATTTAATTTAATAGATCTTAAAATAAAAAATCTATTATCACATTATAGATTTATTAACTTTATTTTTTAATTAAAATAGGTTGTTATAACACATATGAAAATGAAAGATGTATAGAAAATCATGTGTTGCAATTCTTATTCATATGAGACACACAAATACATAAATTCATGATCCTTGGTTTAATCTTCCAAGAGGTCTTTTGTACTTCTCATGACTATTGAAATTCACTTACGGATTTTTTCTTTCTTTTCAAGTGAATAATACAATTTGTATAATCCCTAAGGATTACATTTCCAACATTCCCTCCTTAATCCAAAGGGGTGTATGCTAGTCCAAGAGAGCTTAAATATAGAGGTGTATAGTAGCCAATGGTTAGATGTGCTCTCTGAATATGGTGGCTTAAGGAAGACCACAACCAAAATAGGTATTGGAAGTCAAAGTCTTCTACTAGAGATGGTTTAAGGATGACTACCATGTCTAGAAATTGACTCAAAGTAGTTCCTAGAGAAATTTCAAATTTGTCTAGAATTGATGTATTTTGCAAAATGGAATTACTCCTTGAGGATGGTTTAAATATGCCCACAAATTTTTGAAATGGTGGCTTAAAGATGACCATAAACTATTGTCTAGAAAAAACAGTAAATCTTCTACTAAGTGGCGATTTAAGGACATCCACAAACGGAATGATGCTCATGGATATGAATCTTGCTATATTTAAAGTATTGAGTCTAGCTCGAAGTTTTGGCTACTAGCTCTAGTTTGCGGGTAGCTTGATATGACTTCAAAATTAGTAGTTGACTATCCACTCCCCCATTATCAAATACAATTTGAGAATACAAATGTCTTCATTACAAGATGTGTCAATACTAAAGAATTAATTCTATGGTATGATCGATATATCTTCTTGGTTGTTGAAGGCCATTTCCAAGAAGCGATCCATCCAAGATGATTTTTTCTCTTGCAAGGTTCTTGCGATTGGAACATTGATGTGAATAATGATTTTTTTTTTTTTACAATGTTCACAAGGGTGAATATCCAAACACTAAGATTTCATGTGGCCAACTCAATGACAATGTTGGCATTTGATAATTTGATGTAGATGTGGACCAGGTGAATTTGAGCGTCTTAAAGAAACCCAACATTGAAACTACATTGATTTTGAATTGTATGGAATGTGAAATTTCGCTTCCTTTTCATATCCAAGATCATTTTTGTGCTTGTTGTTGATAAATTCTTCCCAAGGACTGATGATGGGCTTGGAAAGTGCAAGAAGAAATTCTTCTTCATCTTCATTTGAATCTACTTTTGAGTGTTGAAATGTATAACAAGTTCTGGTCTTCATAATGTCTAATGTAATCATGATTTGATTAAAAGAGAAAAAGAACTTTTATTATTATTATTTTGAAGCATGGGTTTCACGCTAAAGGTTATTTTATTTATAGGTCAAGCACCCTTTGAGTGCTTCTATGGTTTTGTCATAAATTCTAGGAGTCAATTGAGTCATTGTAATATGTAAGACCCCTTTAGGTATCTTTTATTATGTAAAGGAAACTTATTTGAGTCATAAAAGACCTTCCAAGATAAGTCAACCTAGCTACAACAAGTCGGCCTAGATGAAAGATCAAGTCAACCTCATGGAGGAAATTCATACCCTTGGAAAGCCTAGATATAAGAGGCATTCAACCTCATTTGAAGGACACATTCAAGACATTCAAAGAAGAAAAAGAAGAAGTTTGATCTCAAAAAGAACTCCTAAGGTCAGTGAAGTTTAAGGAGGAAGCTAGAACCAAAGTTCTTGGGTCTCTCTCTCTCTCTCTCTCATGTGCAACTAAGTTATGAAATTGTTGGGGTCGAAGTTAGAATTTGTTGGAATTGAATTTGTTGGAATCGAAGTTGTTGGGCTCGAAGTTACTGGAAAAGTTGTTGGGGTCAAAGTTGTTGGAGATGTTGTTGGGGTCAAAGTTGTTGGAGATGTTGTTGGGGTCAAAGTTGTTGGAAAATTTGTTGGGATTGAAGTTGGTGGAAAAGATGTTGGGGTCGAAGTTGTTGGAAAAGTTTTTGGAGTCAAAGTTGTTGGAAATTTTTTCAGGGTTGACGTTACTGGAAAAATTTTTGGGGTTGAAATTGCTGGAGAAGTTGTTAGAAGGTCGAAGTTTGTTGTTGCAAGAGGAAATCTCATCAAGAAGGAAGGCTTACTTGGTCTAAGATGGGCCTTGGTCAAGGATAATAGGTCCTGGAATTCATCATTTGAAGTTATATAAGAAGAGAAGACATATTGTGGCTTTTCCTCTCAAGAGGAGAGGTTTTATAGCCTATATCTTGTCTCCTCTTTGTTGAATAATGTGTATCTAGATTTGGTCTTCATAAATATGAAATGTAATTTTAATTCTTGTATATTGTAAAATGAAAGGAAAAATATTATTATTGTTTTTGGAGCATGGATTTCATGTTCATGGTATTTTATTTTAGAGGTCAAGCATCCATTGAGTTCTTTTAGGGTTCATCCTAGATCAAGAAGTCAAAAGATTCATTGTCATAAGTTGAAGACCTCATAGAGCACATTGTAACTTGTATATACAGTTATTATTGTCATTAAAAACGTCAAAATACCCTTCAAGACCAAGTTGGCTTGGAAGCTGGAAAGTCGGCCTAAATTGAGGAGCCACATCCACATTAAGAAGCCTATATAAAGGAGGGAACTCGACCTCCTTGGAAGACATTTTTTTCACTCACTCATCCAAGTGAAGAAGAAGATAAAGAAAGGCAGTGAAGAAGGAAGAGGATGAATAAATCTTGTTCTAGGCTATTTCTCTCACACACATGCAAAGGAAGGTTAGGGTTTCTATTGCTGGACTAGGGTTTTTCTTCTGCATATTTGATCTTGAAGAAGGAAGAGAAAGAATGTCCGCAAAGGTCACATTAAGTCATCCTCAAGCACTAGAAGAAGGAGAAAATCCAAGTGAATATCTGAGGATGCCTTGGAAGAAAGAACAAGATCACACGTGTGGAAACAACTGTTGTTGAGGGGGGCGAAATTTCAAACCTGCAATAGAGGCCGAAATTATGAATCTGGAGGTTGAAGTTGTGTTGTTGGAAGAGATTTGACTAGGTTTGACTTGATCTAAGGAATAACATCATCTGAAAGGGTTGAACTTGGTCTTGCGGGGTATTGGTCTTAGTCTAGAGGTTGTGGAATTTTTCAATTAGATAATCTATAAGAAGAGAAGAGATTTACAGGTTTTCCTCTCAAGTGGAGAGGTTTTGGCCTTGGCTTGTAGCCTACATTTTGTGTTCTTATGTACTATTATTCATATTGTTTTGGTAGTTGTTTGATGATACAAAAACATAATAATAAGTGAAGAAGCTAATAAGTAATAAAAATTAAAAAGACATCACAAGCAGTTATCAAGAAAATATAAATCACTCTAATCATTACCCTCTAGATTTCTCAACATGGTATCAGGGCTAAGGTTGGCTAAGGGCATTATGAAGATCTCTACCACACTAAAGAAGGTTATAAATAATTGTTCAAATGTAGCAAGCTATATCAATAACAGCTTCAAAGAAGTATGGAATATTCTATTTACTCCAAAGAAGGAAGTAATCAAGACAAAGGACGAAGGATTGTTCTCAACACTCACTGGCACATTTCAAGATGAGAGCATTTGGGTGATCGATAGTGGTGCATCAAGACATATGACCGGCCATCAAAATAAACTAAAAACACTGTCAAAAGGAAATTCCTCTTACTTTGTAGATCTCGGTGATAATAAGAGCTATCATGTGAGAGGAATTGGATCAACCTCACTAGAGTTGGAGAATGGAGGAAATATTCATCTTAACAACATCCTATTTGTTCCAGGTTTGCATAAGAATTTACTTTCCATTTCAAGTCTAGAAGATAACGGTGATAGAGTGGATTTCATTTATGGAAAATTTGTACTATGGGGTAAAAACTCAAGCATTAAAAATGCAAGAATGATTGGGATTCGTGGTGGATTCGTGAAGGAAGACTTTACGAGCTACTAACTTCCCTTGTTCGAGCATTAGTTCACATTGAAATCAGCCCATGTGAAATTTGGCATAGAAGATTCGGTCATCTCCACTTAAAAATCCATCCAACCCTATATTCAATAGCAGATGGAATCCCCAAACTAAAAGAAGAAAGGAGCATGGTGTTGATTTTGGGGTAGCATTGGATGTGCTCTAGCTTCAAAATTTTTTGGAGGGGCTAGAATACATGAGATCTCCAAAACCCAGAAATCGTTTGGAGAAATTCCACTCGGATTGAGAGTTATTAAAATAATTAATATTTTTAATAGGGTTCCTAAGTTTAAACTTAGGAAAATAAAAATATTAATGGGTATTAATAAAAATATGGGTGAGAATCTTCTAAGAGGTGAGAATCAAGCCTATTTTAATATTAGCCATTAATTAGGGACTTAATCTAGGTCATTGATTCATCAACAGGAAAAGTAGAAGAGGAGGTTTGAGGGTCAATTGGAGATACACCATATTGATCAGCCAATTCGATTGTTTTGGGGTGAGGTTCGCTGAGAAAGTCGAACAAGTGATCTGAGTTGTAAAAAAGGGGCAGGGATAGTTGGGGTTGGAGGATCTTCTCCGAGAACCGAAATACTCAGCAAAGAGAGGTATAGATATGCTAGAGGAGGCAGTGTAGACTGTGGAGTATCAAGGAAGGTATGTTTCGATGGTTATTTTGTTATCTTTTCATTAGAACTCAAAAGCCTTTTGCATTGGAAATTTAGATAATGATAAGGATTTATAACGAAACACGAGAGGTTAATGAGAAACACTGATAATCGTCATTTCTATGTGCAGGAGGGAGGAAGAACGGAAGGTGGCCATTCCAAAAGTAAAGACAAGGATGAGCTAATTGTTGTCCCTTTGACGGGAGACTGAAAGCAAACCAGATCAACCCAAGAAAGGACGCGGAGATACCAGCACGGAGCAGAAAAGGAAAGAAGTGACGCAGTATTAACGATTCTGCGAATCCCTCAGGATCTTAGATCCTGAGGGATCGCTATTTTATCTATTTTTCGTATCTAGATATCTCCGCCATCTTCCTTATAAAAGGGATAGCACTGTTGGCTACGAAAGGGGGACGGTTTTTTATGTAATTTATTTTAAGGAAGATCAGAACTATGATCTTTATGTTTTGTTGAAGACTTGAGTTCCTGTAATTTTATTTCATGCCTTAATACAGACTTGTTCACTCTTTTATCTTTGAGCCTGGATCTATCTTAAGCGGTGTACCCCTGGAGGCTAAGGGCCCGACCCTGGAGGACACTTGCTCTTGTA
>APFE031036738.1:54532-65167 GCA_000404065.3 Pinus taeda | reverse complement strand
CCCTGGAGGCTAAGGGCCCGGCCTTGGAGGACACTTGCTCTTGTACCATTACGCGTGGTTTCTGTGTGGTTTGTTCATAGACATAATCTGGTAATCTGTTGTGTTTTAAGAATATTATATTACATGCTCTGTTATGTTTAACTCGTCTCGTGTTCCTGAAACTTTATATTGACAATGTGTCATTTTACCAATCCTTTAAGTGTTGATTAATCTCTACAGGACACTGTCACTCCATTACAGAGTTCATTACGATTGTGTTTAGCATTATAACAAGTTATCTTGAAAGGTCTGTTTTCACATGATTATTGAATGTTATTGTTCTTCATCTTGAGATGCAATCGTATGCGTTTATTTAGATCAATAACAGAAGTAGATTGAGTATGTTGTGTTTCTAAGGTTTTGATCGATAGTGTTGTTCCATCGTATGTGTACAACTTTTAAGACTGAAGGATTGATATTTTGACTGGAGTGATTAAATAGAATTACTACTTGAGGAACTTGGTTACTACTTATTTCAACTGTTGTTCCATTTCTGAATTGTTGTTCCATTTTATTTGTTGTTCCATTTATTTGTTGTTCCATTTCCAGATTGCTAATTTGTTGTTTCTTAAGGACAGCCTTAGGCTATAGTGAGCCCCAGCATCTGCTATTTGGCTCCCAAACCTCTGATCTGCTCCCATCAGCTATGAAAGGGATGGGTTATTGCTACCGAGCCCTTGGCTGATGTGTTGTTCTATTTCATTGTTATTTCCTTTAATTGTTGTTTCATTTCTATTCATTAAGGACGGTCTCAAGCTGTAGTGAGCCCCAACATCTGCTATTTGGCTCCCAGACCTCTGATATGTTCTCATCAGTTACAGAAAGGATGGGTTATTGCTACCAAACCTTTGGCTGATGCAATACTTGGTGTGATTTGGTCTTTTGAAGTAGTTAAGTTAGACTCGCATTAATTTACTTTCGTAGCTTTTAAATAGCTGTACTACAAGCATTACTCTGGCAAGTGCTAAGCCTCAGACTGAGACACTCTTTGAAATAACCAGACGTTCCCAGATTGACATATTAATGTGAGGTAACTAGAGGTGAAAGAGACCCTTTTTATAGCTCTACATAGACCAAGGGAGGCTGATGTTGGGCTAGGAGGGCCCACGCATTGCTTGATACAGTGCTAGCGTAGGGGGAGAGTTTCCCTCCTGCATAAGTATGAATTCCGTCGGGGAGTAGCAAGATGAACTAAGAAGGCTAGTGTCAAAGCTCCAAGAGGTAGAGGAGGCAGCACAGAGCTAACGCGGAGTCTCTGAGTGCTCCACACGGACCCACGCAACTACTACAAAGGGACAGCACAGTCGTAACCAGGGATAATCTATCCAGTTGTCGGATCAGAGGGATTTTCCCAGGTGAAGTGAGGTAATCTCACTTAGGTTTCTCCTAGTATATTTTATCTCTATAACTGGATAGTCGAGAGGGCATCAAGAGTTATATTTGGAACCACTGCTTAATAATAGAAAACCCTCAGAGTTGTTGCATTGGTTTTCTCGCATTGAGTTTTTCTAGGGACTTTTCTCCAAAAATAATGGTGTCCCTTGTGTGTTTGTCTCATGTCTATTTCAGTTTATGATCTATATGTTAGTGTAGTCTACTGTAGTGTTTTTCGTCAGTGTTTAAATAATTAAATAACTTGTTGAATGTAAAAACAAGTAGGAGATGATAAACCAGTGATTACAGTAGGATTTCTGATGTGTATATTAAGAAATTTTCACATGGTAGCAGAGCGTTGCATATCATAGGACACTAAATCCATCACCTAGGAGATCCAACAAAAAAATTTGTAGAAAATCAGTTGTCCCGAGTGATAGCATTGTTTCAGAGCCATAGGAGTAGCTGAAGGAGTGACGCAGAGGCTCATGCAGTGCTTGCATCAGCATTTTGATCATGTAGAGGGTGACGCAGTACTCGAGAGGATCTCATGTAGTGATTGTGTCAGCTCTCTAGGCCAGTGCAAAGCCTGAGAGGCTCAAGTCAGTTAGTTGTCGACGTAGGAGAAGTAGTGTAGTTTCGATCTATGGTGCTAGTGGGATGTTTTTGTTATTGGTGCAGAACAGTGTCTGAGGAGACAAATCCGACGCAGAGGGATTCATTGCCTTGACATATTTCTGGCCAAAGAAATCTAGATCTGAGTTGATGAGCAGAAACAAAGGAGGATTGGAGAGGAGTGATTCAACATTTGGCGGGAGGATTTCCGTGAAGAAAATCAAGACTCAGAGGGAGTCTAGAAAGAACTTGTTCCTTAGAGGATTTCTAGTGCCAAAGAAATTTTGATCTGAGTCTTGCTGGGGTAGCAGTAAGAGAGGGAGAAGAGAACCTATTTTGTCATCTAGAAGGCTAGGATCCTAGCAATCCTAGAGAAGAATCGCATCAAGGATTATTCCTTGAAGGTAGTTTTTGTTCCGGTCAACGTTGAACCACTGAAGAAGTATGAGGAGGCCCAGGCGAAGGCAAAATTCATGATTCTAGACGAGATCAAAGATCATGTGGTCCCACATATTGCTGAGAAGGAAACAACAAGGGAGATGTGGGAGACGTTGACCACCTTGTACCAGGGGACTTCCATTCAATGAAAGATGCTATTGGAGAATCAACTGAGACAATATTAGATGCAGAAGGGAGAAGAGATCGATCCCTTCCTCCTCAGGTTGCAAGGGATTCGAGACCAGATAATTTCTATGGGATCTACACCAGATCCTAATTTCATGGTTACGACTGCCCTGAATGTAGTCACCAAAGACTGGGAGACATTTGTCCAGAGTATCTTAGGCAAAGCTTCTATCCCCAGTTGGGAGGAGATGTGGGCATCTCTTCGACAGGAAGAGATCAAGAGCTTGACAAAGGCAGTGAGTAGCGGCAGAGGAGCCCTATTCAAGAAGGAGGAGGAGGAGGATGCATCTCTCACATCATCAGGATAGCATGGGAAAAAAAAAAGGAAGAAAAAAGATATATCCAAAGTCAGATCGTTCAGGTCTGGGGAACTAAAACATTTCGCCACTAAGTGCCCCCAGAAGAAGGGCAAGGAAGAGACTTCTGACTCAAAGGTTTCTCCAACGAAAGTTGATAAGGAGGATGATGACGAAGATTGTGCCATGAGTGCTCATGCACCTATGGAGAAGAGGTGCAGCAACATCAAGTTGTAGTCGAGAGGAATACACAAAGGGGGAAGGATCCTTGAGGTGCCAAAACTCTTGGATCACATACGGCTACGGGAGCCCTTAATGACAATAGCCTAATGATGGGAGTCGGTTGGTATGAGGGATGATGGAGCAACAGTGGTAGAGCTAGAGTGCTAGAGTCTGAAGCAGCGCAGTGGAGATTACAACAATGCGGGAGGCACATAGAATATTGCAGCAACACAGTAATAGCAGAGGGTTAGCACAGATTAGTAGTAGAGGTAGCTTCAACATCATAAGGTAGCTAGACTGATTAGTATGTCAAATTTTGGGTGGATTTTCAGTTATTTACTTCTTAGCAACTGAGTTGCAGTGCAACAGTTATCAGTGGCAGTGTTATGGGTAACATGATGCAACATTTTGAGACGGAGTTGTAGTACATATGCAGCAGTGGAAGTGGCAGTGTCATGGGTAGTAGTATAGGTTGCAGTAGTGCAATGGATGAAGGGAAGTAGGCCAAGCATCAGCTCACAGAGGATTGATGATGTGGATTAGTGTGATGCTTCTATTGGAAGTATTGCTAGAGCACATTCCTCGCTAAGAGAGAGTGTTGATTTTGGCATAGCATCGGATGAGCTCTAGCTCCAAAATTTTGTGGAGGGGCTAGAACACATGACATCTCCAGAACCCATAAATCATTTGGAGAAATTCCACTTGGATTGAGATTTATTAAAATAATTAATATTTCTAATGGTATTCCTAAGTCTAAACTTAGGAAAATAAAAATATTAATCGGTATTAACAAAAATATGGGTGAGAGTCTTCTAAGAGACAAGGATCAAGTCTGTTTTAATCTTAGCCATTGATTAGGTACTTAACCTCGGTTGATTGGATAGTCGATAGGGAATCCAGAGTTGTATTCAAAACTACTGCTTAATAATATAAAACCCTTAGTGTTGTTGCACCGATTTTCCTGCATTGGGTTTTTCCGGGGATGTTTGTCCAAAAATAACGGTGTCCCTTGTGTGTTTGCCTCATGTATATTTTATTTTATGATCTGTATGTCAGTGTTTTCTGTAGTAGTGTTTTTCATCAATGTTTAAACAATTAAATAACTTTTTGAATGTAAAAACAAGCAAGATATGATAAACCAGTGATTGCAGTAAGATTTTTGATGTGTAGATTTAGAAATTTTCACATATGGAAGGCATGTGCATTGTGTAAGAAAACCAAGAGACCATTTGTAAGTAGTTCTTTAAGGTTAAAATATATTGGATCTGATTCATTCTGATGTATGTGGTCATATGACTCCTAAATCACTTGGAGGTCATATATATTATGTCACATTTACAGATGACCATTCAAGGAAAACTTGGGTTTACTTAATGAAATCCAAGGATGAAGTATTTACAAAATTTCTAGAATTCAAAGTTGAAGTAGAGAACCTTACAAAAAGAAATATCAAGATATTAAGATCTAATAATGGAGGAGAAGACACATCCAAGGAAATTATAGCCTTCTATAAGGATTCTGGGATTAAGAGGGAGTTGATAGTCCCATATAATCCCAAACAAAATGGAGTTGCAGAATGAAAGAAGCGTCCATTGAAGAAATTTCAAAATAGTATGCTCATTGCTACATGATCATTATTTACCGAAATTTTTGTGGGATGAAGCTACAAAGACATTCGTATGCATACAAAATCAAAGTCCCCACAGGTCACTAGATAATAGGACTCCCAAGAAGTATGCGCTAGAAAGAAACCAACCATGGGTCATCTCTAAATTTTTTATTGTCATGTCTATATTCATATACCTAACGGCAAAAGAAATAAGTTGGATCCATCAGGCATGAAGGGAACATTTTTTGGCTACAGTAACTCTTCTAAGGCCTATAATATACATAAAGGAAGGACGTCGAATAGACGTTAGCCGAGATTTAATGAAAGTATTGCATTCAAGAAATCAAAGGATCTCCCTATGGACTCTGATGATGAATAAATTCTAGTATTTGAAGAGGAAGTTACTAGGGAGGAAGAAGAAACAAATCATGAAGATGAAGGTCCCAGTGAACCTATACAACTTATGGTAATCCCCAAAACTATAAAGAGACCTAACTGGTTGAATTCTACACTACTTGATGTAGAAGGTCATGAATAAGTTCAAGGCACATTCAAGGAAAGGAAGAAGCCCAAACAATATTTTGGGTATGTTGCCTATATGATGAAATTGATAGAAGTAGTTCCATCCACCTTTGAAGAAGTTGTCACGCACCAAGAATGGAAGGATGCCATGAATGAAGAGTATGAATTGATAATGAAAAATGGAGTTTGTGAGATCATACCTAGGTCTGAAGACAAATCTGTGTTAACTTCCAAATGACTTTGCAAGATTAAACATATAGAATATGGAAGTATTGATAAATATAAGGCAAGATTTGTGGCTAGGTGCTTCTCTCAACATCGATTATGAAGAGACATTTGTTCTGATAGCAAGGAATACAACTATAGGTTCATTGGTCTCTTTGGTAGCATCGATGGGATGGAATATCCACCAAATGGATGTCAAGACGACATTCCTGAATGTCACAATTGATGAGGAAGTCTTTATAGAGAAACCATTGGGATTTTAATTTAAATATAAAGAGGCATATGTTTGCATATTGAAGAAGGCATTATATGGCCTCAATCAAGCACCAAGGGCATGGTATCATAGAATGGATTCATGCCTACATAGATTAGGCTTCACAAAGAGTTTTTTTTATCCAAACCTTTACATTAATGTTGTGAAGGCAAAGTCGGTAATCATTCTTCTATATGTGGATGATCTTATCTTGACATGTTTGGAAGTTCAAATAGAAGAATTTAAGAAGCATTTAGCAACATAATTTGACATGAAGGATCTAGGGCTGATGCACTACTATTTGGGATTGGAAGCTTGGCAAGGACCTGATGATATGTTAGGTCCCTATACTACTAGTGTAACCCCTTATTGAGGAATTTTTATGGCAAGGATCCCGTAACATGGATACTACAGATGGAGCAATATTTCGATCTCCATAATGTGCAAAACACACAAAAGGTACGCATTGAAACTTTATATTTAGAACCAAATCAGTTTGTGTGGTATCGATGGCTTTTCTCTCATAAACAGTTTGTCACTTGGGAAATTTTTATGGAAGAAATGATAGCACATTATGAAAATACAAAAAGAAACATCTTTTTTAGCTAATTGATAAATCTCAAACAAAAGGGTTCAATGATGGAGCACATTGACGACTTCCAAAAATTAAATATAAGGGTAAAATATATTTCGGAGGAGCATAGGATTGATGTGTTCATAGGGACTTGAAAGGATAAAATCCAACATGAGGTTCACCTTTGGGAACCTGATTCATTGGAGAAGGCATTCAGGTTGGCAAGAAAAATGAAAAGCAATATTATGGAAACAAGGAATCCTACCACTCACAACTATAAATATGGAAGTTTTATTTCTCCTAGCCTTTCACCACCTACAAGGTTGACACCACAACAATTGGAAAAAAAAAAAAGAGCAAAAGGGCTTTGTTACAATTGTGATAGAAAATACACTAAAGGTCATAAGTGTTCTTAGAAGATATTAATTTACATAGATGGGGAAGAGGAGCAAGAAAAGGAACAAGAAACGTCAAAAGAAGAGGATATACACTAGGAACCAATCCCATCGAAAGAAGAAATGAATCTAACCATATCTTGTAATTCATTGACAGGAATTACCACTCCTCAAACTCTCAAGATAGAAGGGAATATGAAGAAGAAAAAGGTAATAGTGTTGATTGATTCAGGTAGTACCCATAATTTTATTCATTGTAAGATAGCCAAGGAATTGAATTGCTTCCTATATCTAGCATCAGAGTGTCAAGTAATGGTTGCAAATGGAGGAACCATAAATTGCTCTAGAAAGTGCCATAATATCAAGCTATCCATGGTAGAATATGTCTTGAATAGTCCAATGCTTTCCATTCCAATGGGTGGTGTAGATGTTCTACTAAGAGTCTAATGGCTACAATCTTTGGGTACGATAGCTTTTAATTTTCAAGACCTTTTCTTGACTATTTTTGGGGAAGGAAAGGAAGTTGAATTAATGGGTATCGAAGGGAAATTGAGAAAGATAATCAGCTCTAACAGCATGACAAAGCTTCTAAATGAAGAACAATGGGGCGTAATTGCACAATTATGTTCACTAGAGGTTCCCACATCGAAATCATCTATTTCTCTAGATCTCCAAAACATTTTGAACAATCATTCTGTAGAGCTATAACTAGGGTCTCCCACACCTCTAATTATCCCACATTAATAAGTCAATCCGGGAACATTTTGTTATTGCAAAGAGTAGCTCAATCCGAGGCTATTCATCAGAGTAATGCTTAGTAGTATATCGTTCAGAAAATACACTAGTAAACAGATGCTAAACTATGACTAAATTACTCCAAAAAGATAAAATCACACAAGACAGCTTATCAGTCAAGGGTACGGAAGCGATAACCCATCCCTCTAGAAACTGATGGAAAGGAAATTAGAGCATGGACCATAGGTCTGGGAGCTAGGCAGTGACTGCTGAGGCTCACTACAGCCTTAGACCTTCTCTCACACCAAAGCAACAAATGCAAATAAATGGAACGGCAGCAAGTAAAATGGAATAGCAAAAGGAAATGGACCAGCAAAGCCAGATTAATAGCAATCTTTACTCTAAGAATAAATCGAACAACATAAGAAAATAGAACAGCATTGATTAATGATGGAATATGAAACAATGCTGGAAAGCAAAACAATAACTTAACACACGGCACACCTCAATAGTAATCTGATCTTGGTAATTCAATTGTCAGTCTTAGTTATAAATAATACGACTGTCTTTTAGCACGGAGTAGCAACGTTCATAGATTCAACAATCGCAAGGAAATATAATTCTAAGATGAATTCAATAATACCAATGGTCAAATGTTACAACACAGACATTCCATAATTAAATCGCAATGGTATCCGGTAAAAACCATTTATACCAGCAATTAAAGAAACAGCGATGCGCTGCAAAGTAAATATGATATTTATGTCTCAGAAAACGATATCACTTAGCAGATCAAACGTAACAGAGCTGTGTTGTAAAATAATAAAACAAATCAGATTACCGAATCACGTTGATGAGCAAACCACGCATAAACCAAAGAAGATAATATACAACAGCAGCATCGTACTCCACCAGAGGCTGGGCCCTTAGCCGCCAGCGGACGCTGCTGGATTACTTCAGAAGGAAAAGAGTGAACAGCAACGCCCAAATTATGTATTAATCATTAAATGGTGAAATCATTACAATAGTTGAAGCTTTGAGACTTACAGCATAAAACAATCATTACTTCCTCCTATCCTATCATGAATCCTTGCTTCTGAATCTCTAATTCAAATCATCAATTCTCCATCATTCGAATCCCCAAAGTCATCCTGAAGTCATGAAGCCATTCCGAAGCCATCCTCATCTCTGATCTCTGTTTCCATTTAAATAGAGAGATCAGAGAGAAGTTACAATGTAGATAATTACAACATGATTTCTTTTACAAATTTGGGTTGATTCTAACTAGATGATCAACAAGAAAATATATTTCCTTTCATCTCTCAACAAAATCAAGACGAATTTGGGTTTGCAGCTGAGATTTGGAGGACGGCCGCAACTACAAATCTGAGAAAATCGTGCTCAAAGAACCCTGCGTTTCTCTCTGTACAAGCCAAATTTGGGCAAACCTTTTTTTAAGAAAGTTAATTGGGCCCGTTCTGGACAAAACCCATGTTCCGGATTTCTCAAATTTGTCTTCATTTGCTCAGAATCTCAACCGCAAAATTGTCACTCCTTAAACCAACGAATTTCTGAGTTGGCAGATTTAAAAATCAAATCTTCAATCTGAAAGTTACCTTGGAGGCTAAAAATGGTGAATAATGTTATAACCAACTTATTAAACTATCATTGAATAATAATTCATAAAAATAAAGGAGAATAAATAATATAAGAGCATAAATCTCATAAAATGGATTTATATAATAATTATAACAAATGATATGATGAAGAATAGTGGAAATGGGCGGGATAAGTTTTCAAAAGTGATAATAATAATGGCATATTAACGGCCCAACATACCCCCACACTCAATATGTTGCATGTCCTCATGCAACGAAAACTGAATATATTGCATGTCTTCATGCAACCCAAAGACAAAAACCATGTGTTAACCAAGAAATAAAAAAATATGTTCATCTCAGCTCATGAAATGGATAGAACAAATGAATTCTTTCTCAATTAATGAATATTCAATATTAGGAATCTTGATGAAAGCATAACAATTAAGTTGCAGCAAAATATGATATAAATAACAACAACCTTCATTAACCTTTTTCCCAAAAACTACAAACCAGATTTTGTTGAAATGTTGCAAATAGATTTGTAATATATGAATGCCTCTATGATCCAAAAATCAGACTGTTTTGATGCACAGATCATGAGATATAAACAAAATGGTTGTAGGTGAGAGTGCATGAGTTCCGAAATTTTATGAACCAATTTAACTTGAAATGATCTGGGTTTGTATATTTTAATAGTATGTCTGTGTTTCCTAGAGATCACAAGAATTGAGTTCATAGTTTTAAAAATATTATGGAAATCAATTTCTACACTGAAATTGTATGCCTTAAATGAGAAAGAAAATAGAAAACATCCATCATGCGTAGCAATTCCTCCTCCGCTTTGAAAAATTAGCATGCCCTCATGCGATGCTAGAAAACAAATAGAGGTGGTTGCTACTATATGTTGAATTCTATGCTTGGTGTAAAACAACATGGAATAAGGGAGGTGTTGAGAATGAATAAGAATAGAAATGGATGATAAAGAATATGAATGACGTGGTCATAAGAAAGAAATGAAGGAACACTCCCCCACACTCGGAAATGATATGCGGCTGAAAAAGGAGAAGTGGTAAAGATGTGAAATGAAGAATGATAAATAATGCTCAAAATGGAGTTTCATTAAATTCTCCTAAATTCGTAATAAATTAGAAAATTATGCTATTTTACCTCAAGTTTTACCTCCAAAAGAAAGATGTTGAATGACATATATGTATTGAAAGTTGTTGAAGCTGATGTAGGCAAAGTTGGTGTTGAAGGTGATGCAAAAGGTGGAATCCAGGTAAGCACATAATGTCTAAAGAATTGTTCACGTTCACGAGGTGCTCGAGCCTCTTCTGTTAGTGACAATCATGTGGTCATGCTACGAATAGAATTATGCCCATACTTGTTGTATTCCTGTAAACAAAGCACTATTTGGCATACAATGTTCTTGACCATAGTGTTAGTTTTGAATAGCAACAGATAAGATGCATGAAAAATTTCAATTAGAAAAACTTATGTATACATGCAATACTAATATGTTGTCAAATCAACAAGGTATGGCAAAGTGCA
>APFE031036738.1:0-51327 GCA_000404065.3 Pinus taeda | reverse complement strand
TAAAATCCAACTCTCCCCTAGCGGATTTGCGCACTACTCTGTAAAGGACAAATGGCTATACTCTTTCCCCGGCAATGATGCCAAAATGTAGAGCTATAACTAGGGTCTCCCACACCTCTAATTATCCCACATTAATAAGTCAATCCGGGAACGTTTTGTTATTGCAAAGAGTAGCTCAATCCGAGGCTATTTGTCCGAGTAATGCTTAGTAGTATAGCGTTCAGAAAATACAAGAGTAAATAGATGCTAAACTACAACTAAATTACTCCAAAAAGATAAAATCACACAAGACAGCTTATCAGTCAAGGGTACGGAAGCGATAACCCATCCCTCTAGAAACTGATGGAAAGGAAATTAGAGCATGGACCATAGGTCTGGGAGCTAGGCAGCGACTGTTGAGGCTCACTACAGCCTTAGACCTTCTCTCACACCAAAACAGCGAATGCAAGTAAATGGAACGACATCGAGTAAAATGGAACAGCAAATAGGAAATGGAACAGCAGTAAATGGAATAGCAATCAAAAGAACTAAATCTCGCGAGTCAGAACCAAACTTGCTCTATTGCACCAAACTCACACTCTGCTATGAAATAACACTCTTTTCTCTTAAAGCAAACTAGATGGAATATACTTTATGGAACAGCACTCATTGACGAATTATGGAACGGCAGTAATTGACCATATATGCACACCTCGCATTAATATAGTAATCAGACAATTAAGGATAATACAACTATGTTTCCAAACATTACTTTCGGATTCCAATAATCGAGATTTCAAATGAATCAAATGACAGTAATATTCAATACAGACGCTCTTTAACAGAAATAACTAGTTAAGACTAAAAGCATGCGCTCAACTCTGGAAAGATTCAATTATACAATGCATAGTCATTACACAGAGTTCCTAAGAAAAACCATTAATGTATTAATCGTAGCAGAGCATAGCATAGCATATGAAAGGTATATCAAATTACCGAGTAATAAAGATAAGCAAACCACGCATAAATCAAGTTATAATGATACAAAAGCAAGTGTCCTTCGGAGCCGGGCCCTTAGCTTCCAATGGTACACCGCCTTAGATTACTCCAGACGCAAAGATGAAATAAACACCAAGTCTTTTATATTAACGCATCAACAAACGTACAGAAAACCAGTTCTTAGTGAGACTCGATGATCAAAGTTTTGTCTGAAACTAAAATTTACAAAAAACAGAAGTCCCTTTGCTCAAAGATGTTGTTCCTTTATATAATAGTAACGACGGGGATATCTAGGTAACAAAAATAAGTAAAACAGCGATCCCTCAGGATCAAATATCCTGAGGGATTCGCCAAGTTGTTAATCCTTTACTTTTCTTTCCCTCTTTCGCTGAATTGGTATCCCTTCTTTCTTTCCTGGGTTATTCTGCTTTGATCTGCTCGATCTCGTTTGCATCTGGTTCCCTTCTAGAGGGACAGCAGTTATTCCTCCTCTGTCTTTCCCTTTTGAGTGGCAACTCTTCGTTTCCACCTTTCCCTGTATAGAAAAATGACAATTATCAACGATTAAGCTCCCCATGTTAATTCTTACACATTTTATTAAAATTCTTTATTTCTTTGATTTCATAATGCATAAAAGGTTACAAATGTTACTAAAAATCCACTAAATGGTTTGTCAAAAGCATACCTTTCAAGTGCTCCACACACCCCCCTGCTTACCCTGTTTCATGCCCTCATGAAAACATTATAGTTGACATGCAAGGCAGTAAGAGAATAGGCCGGAGAGGGAACCTCGTGAGGAGGCCTACAACCGTGATGAGCAACTAGATCATCAAAGAACTGATTTATTTGACCTGCAGGCATTTCATACAAGCCCTGATATCCGGGTGCAGGGTGCCAAATGATTGGACTACAAAATCGATACCCTGACCAAGATGGCCTTGCTTGCAGAATACATTCCCCATAAAGGTTCAATCGGCTGGGAGCCAGCTCAAAATTCTCGTATTTGAATGGTTCCCTGAGCTGGATGTTTGGGCTAGAAGTCCGCTATCGGAATTTTGCAACATCGATGGCGAGGTCTTTAATAGTCAGAAAATATTCCAGACTATGTCGGATCAGGTCTTCGTGCATGGGTCCTAATATCTCGATGACACCCGGGGTCCTCATAAGGTTCCTATGCTCTCTCCATAGCATCACTGGGTCTCTAGGCTCGGCTCTCACCCATAATTCTAGGCTATTTTCCTGTCTCTGAAAGGTGTTATAGGTTCTGAGCCATTTCAGCTGATTAACCCCAAATGAAATGAACGCTTGCAATTGTATGTCACCAACAAAAGGGCCAGGATTTAAGTCAGTTTCCTGGTCTAGCACGAGGTTGTGCAAGTAAAATTCGCACAATAATCTCTGAACCTTAATTCCATAATGCTTGCAACAATCTATAAAATCATTAACAGTATTGATTTGGATAGGGGCACCTGCCCTAACAGCTTTTATTTTTAATCGTAAATATCGTTCAAGCAAAAATAAAGCATAGTTTTTAGCAGGGGCCCTACAGGTCAAAGCGTCATTATACAAAGAACACATTGTGTCCATCTACTTAATAACAATATCTAATCGACGAGTTACCTTGGCAACCTTTTCTTGCTCCTTTTGCCATCCTTCAAAGGCCTGGCTCTCGGACTGACTAATATCCCAAAGTTGCTGTTGTAACTCTTCGTATTTCTCCCGGGGGACTGTTTGTTCTCTCAGTTGTTCAGCTTCTTACTGAGCTTGCTTCATCATCTTGTGCAAGGTTCTTGTTTTTGGATCCTTTTTCCATAGAGCCGTAGAGGCCAGGAAACCTGAACCTTTTTGTTATGCTGTTTGGAGTTCAGAACCCGAATTACCCCTGAGGGTGGTGCTTCTGTTTGGGTCTTCTTACTCTCTTTTTCTTTCTTAACATGAATGAAAGGTTGTTGTGGTCCCCCTGTTATTGGAGCATCTTCCTCTTCCTCTGTTTAAATTGGAATTTCAATCCGTTCTTCAGGGTCAATTGGAACAGCAGTCTGTTCTTCAATGTCATTTGGAACAGCAGTCTGTTCTTCAATGTCATTTGGAACAGCAGTCTGTTTTTCAATGTCATTTGGAACAGCAGTCTGTTCTTCGGCAGTAGGTCTTCTAATGGGGTTTCGACCAACAGAGCGGCTATAAGTTCTTCGTCTTCTTGTCCTACGGGATTTTGCTGCAGTGGCCCTCTTTCTTTTCCTTGCGGTCCTTCGTATCCTCAGGTTGGCTTTCAGAATCCAAATTTGCTGTCGGAGCTTGGCTATAGTGTCCAGGAACCTCTGTTGTTTCCTCCTTAATTTCTTAATCTCTATTGCCTCAGCAGAGGGTTTATGATTGGCCCTTAAATCTGCTCCTACTCCGTCTAGAATTTCTTCTGGTGTCTTGGGAACAGATTGTTCCCGATTGGTGTCTCTTATTTCCTCATCATGAACGGGCAGGTTTTCTTCTCCTGCCTTTTCTGCATGTGATTTCTCAGGTGCGTCCTCCTCCGGGGATCCATCAGGGAGGCCTGCTGTGCTGGAGGGTTGGCCATACTCCCCCATATTGGCCAGGATTGCAGCCAATTCCTCTTCACCCACAGGGTCCCGCAGCAGGCTGCCTTCCGGCTATATTATTTCCTCCTCTTGATTGGACTGCTCAGTGACTGCCCTGGAGTGTTCAGCTTCTGTTTCTATTTCAGAGTGCTCGTCTCCTTCCTCGACTCCTTCTCCGGGCTTCTCAGCCTCGGCCCCAGATAACTCAGCGTTTTCTTCGGAAGGTCCTCCTTCTGGTTCTGGAGGTTCGTCTGTAATCTCAATTGGCTGGCTAGTGGGCTCCTCGACCTTTTCCAGCCTCCCTCGTATCCGGGCCAGCCGGGCTGATTTCCTTCGTCTCTCAGGTTGTTCGGGTGTACCAGCAACATGTTTTTCTGCTACCATTTTTCTAGGTTCTTCTGGTCATTCTGGTGTATTAGAGGAATATTTTCGTTTTGGAGCAACATGTTTTTCTGCTGCCAATTCCCTGCATTTTTCTGATCGTTCCGGTGTGCTAGAGGAATGTTTAGGTTTTGGGGATGGTGCAGCCAATCCCCCCTCGATCATTGCAATGAGCTCCTCCCAGTTACTCTGCTGTTGAGTGAGACTATGGCTCACTATCAATCGAATCAATCCATGGTGGCTAACCACTGTTTCTATGTGTTGTGCCTTTTTCAGGCTTCGGGCCGCATCATGTAATAACGAATTTAAGAGTGCAGGCATATTTACAGAACATTTTCCTTTCAAAACAGCTAAGAGTTTAAGATGATGTGGTCTTACCACGTCTCTCCTCCCTTCGTGAGTGATGTAGCTCTGCACTATCTTTGCTAATTCGGTCCAAGGTTCTCCTAACATTGCCGGCAGAACTCCCTTCCCCTTGACTGTCAAGCTTTGGCCTTCATCCTGGAAAATCTCCATAATCTTTTGTATTCTTTCTTTCTTCAGCGTCCATACGGGTCCGGCAGCTCGTAGTCCCGAGACTGCTGAAATTATATCATCATTGACCGTTATCCGTCTTTCTCTTACTATGGAGTAGTTCTCCTGCAAATTTTGCAGGAATTCCAATGCCACTGTTACATTCGATTCTCGTAGACGACTGAAATAATTCAGCCACCCTGCCTTTTCCAGGATCTCCCGGGCAGTAGCGGAGATTGTCAACTCCTGAGGTTCGCTTCGGACTGCCTTTCCCCCATGGTTCCACTCAGAATTCTTAATGGAACAGCAACTGCCTTTGTTGTTTGAGACGCAGAGAGGGTGATCGTCGCAAAGTTTTGGAAAAGAGCACAGAGTATGCAACAAAAAAGGATCGTGGATGGCAATTTCTGTAAAATAGAATTATCATACCGTTAAACCATGCCATACCTTCATACATTATCTTCCCCGAATGGTGTGTTGACACGTAATTCATGGAGTAATGAAGTTACCTTCCCCCCCGCGATCTGATAGGCTGTCCACAGCCGTCAAATAGAGGAGCAGCAGTCATTCGGAAACCAAGTCATAAAGGAACAGCATATGAAATTATGCCATGTTTTAGATAGACAACGAAATACCGAAATTGAGGCAAAAAGGTGGATCGTGTTTTACATAAGAGTCTGTGTGATATGATGGGAGGCCGGGGGATGGGACGTATGTCAAGCGTACGAAATCTCTAGCGGTCATTGTCAGTTTCGTTGCCATGATTGGTAGTAATGAATGTTCATGTGATGTAGACATCGTGACATAAAATATGATCTATTCATAGGATATAAGAGACGAAGAAGTATTGATGTTATACCCATTGGTGTAACCATTACGACTTCAATACCATTAATAGAGCTCTGCTGCCAACAGGTGTTCATAACCTTGGCAGAGTTGTTTATTTCACCCCCGGAACCATGATCCTTTGTGTGTATTTTGAAGAGTATTTTGTCAAAATGTAGGCCATTATGCTGGCTTGATAACCAGGTAGCCATAATGCCATTCACAAGGTAGGTGCGAAACGTGGGCAGGCCGGCTCGTGATGAGACCCCCTGCTCCAAGGTTTGTTTATTTAGTGTACCTTTGGACCACATCCCTGGTGTGGTGGCCATAATGGGAATGCCACTTCGCTTCCATCCTTATGATCATGGTAGGCTGGCTCTTAATGAGACCCCCTATCCTGCATTTGACAATTGATAATTCATATTTACTTCTTTCTTTTTGCAGAGCACTTTTTCTTATTTATTTACACATAAGGGTGGTTCAGCACTCCTTAAGAGTGGGGAATGGTGGAAGAAGTCTTATCATCCCAACAGGAAGATATAAATCCTCTGCTCTTACCCCTAGGTAATAATCAAAAAAGAATTTAGGGAAATCGTCATGATAAAGATCACCAACCAGAGCAACGGTAATAAGACAATGACAACGAAGATAAGAAGTAAGTGTGTCCCTCCTCTTGTCCTCTTATCAATACTAGGCCTTATAAAGATAGCGATTTATGATCTGTTGACTTCGGTATGTCATGATTTATGTTCATTGCATAAGTCCATAGCTGTATCTTAAAGACTGGGGAGAACATGGGCGAAAAGCATCCTCAATATCATCAAAAAGGAGCAAAAACATGCCGATGGTGTTCCAGAGAAGAATCCATGCAAACAAATACTTAAGATGTCGTTTCTTTAAAAGGAACAGCATAAAATCACAAATGTTGTTCTTTTTGAAAAGGAACAGTAGAAAATTCCAAATGCTGTTCCTTTTGAAAAGGAACGGCAGAAAATCACAAATGTTGTTCCTTTTGAAAAGAAACAGCAGAAAATCACAAATGTTGTTCCTTTTGAAAAGGAACAGCAGAAAAATCATAAATGTTGTTCCTTTTGAAAAGGAACAGTAGAAAATCACGAATGTTGTTCCTTTTGAAAAGGAACAACAAAAAATTACAAATGTTGTTCCTTTTGAAAAGGAACAGCAAAAACACAACAATGTTGTTCCTTTTGAAAAGGAACAGCAAGAACACAACAATGTTGTTCCTTTTGAAAAGGAACAGCAAGAATACAACAATGTTTTTCCTTTTGAAAAGGAATAGCAAAAACACAAAAACATGCAAATGATGTTCCTTTTGGAAAAGGAACAGCAAGAACACAACAATGTTGTTCCTTTTGAAAAGGAACAACAAAAACACAACAACGTTGTTCCTTTTGAAAAGGAACAGCAGAAACACGCAAATGTTGTTCCTTTTGGAAAAGGAACAGCAAGAACACGCAGAATGAAAAAATCAAAATAAAAAAGAAAGATCAATGAAAATGTTAAGAAAACATATATACAGGAACTTATGTACAAATTATAAAAAAATGAATTCCTTACTGAATTATAGGTGAGGAAGATTTTGCTTCCTCTCCTAAAATTTCCATATCAGTGTCTCGACGTAGCTGCTGACAGAAGGATTCCCGAGTGAGTGGCTTTCGATAAAGACGAACTCGGTGGCCATTTACCTTGAATACATATCCAAAACCGTCGATTGTGATCAGAGTGAGGGTCCCATTATCATGTACTTTCTGGATTTCGTATGGTCCCAACCATTGAGTCTGAAGTTTCCCCGGGAAGTCCTGAAACCAAGAGTCATATAACAGAGCCCAGTCTCCTTCGTGAAAGACTTTGTTCTTGATGAATGCATCATGCCATTTAACTCGCTACTGTTGAATAAGTGTTGTATTTTGTAATGCAGAGAGCCTGATTTCGTCCAGTTCATTAATCTGTTGTAATCGATTGATTTGTGCCTCACTTAGATCTAGGCCAACTTCCTGTGCAGTTCGTAGCATTTGGATTTCGAATTCTATGGGGAAAATCAGTTGTTTTCCAAACACTAACTGATAGGGTGAATAATTTGTGGTACTTCTCCATGTGGTTCTATAATCCCACAGTGCTTCAGGTAATCGGGCGGCCCAATCACGCCTATGCGACGCAATGGTTTTTGTTAAAATTGATTCTATTACCTTGTTGCTACTTTCTACTTGTCCATTCGCCTGCAGGTGATATGGGGTAGTAATTTTATGCTGGACGTGATAATTGTTAAGTGTTGCAGCTAATTTATTTCCACCAAATTGTGGTCCTCCATCTGTAATTATTTCTCTCGGAAGTCCATAACGTACAAACAAATGGAACAAGAACTGTATTACAGAATCTTCTGTAGCTCTAGGTAACGATTCGACCTCAACCCATTTGGTGACATAGTCTGTCGCCACCAAGATATATGTTCTCTGATTTGATGATGGGTTGATGGGTCCAACGAAATCAAGAGCCCATCGTTCAAATGGCTCAATGACTAATTGTGGCCTCAGAGGCATTTTGTCGGCTTGACCAGGTCGTCCTGCTCGCTGGCAGCTGTCATAGGCTTGGGAAAATTTCTTCGCATCTTTGAAAATTGTAGGCCAATAGTATCCTGTCTGCAATACTTTATGTGTTTTCCTTTTTTCAGCAAAGTTTCCCCCACATGGTCCATCATGACAGGCTTTTAAAATGTCAAAAATTTCATCTTCTCGAATACATCTCCTAATTTGCATGTCTGCCCCTGTATAGAACAAATAGCCCCCAATCCACGAAAATCGATTACTCTTCTAAACAATCTACTTACGTTCATTAGGGGTTAAGTGTTTTCGTAGCTTACCTACCGCAAGGTAATTGGCAACATCAGCATACCAGGGTGTTTGGACAGCAACAGCAAACAGGTGCTCATCAGGAAATTGATCTTCCACTGCTGCTGTTTCAATTGATTTTGGTATTCGTGAGAGAAAATCGGCTACGGGGTTCTCCTTGCCAGGTCGATCCTTGATTGTGATATCGAACTCCTGCAATAAGATCAACCACCTAGTTATTCTAGCATTTGTAACAGGCTTATTTGCCAAATATTTGATAGCAAAATGATCTGTATATAACATAACGGGATAGCCTGTGATATAATGTCTAAACTTATTAACAGCATGTATTACAGCCAGGAATTATTTTTTCAGTGACAGTGTAATTTAATTCAGCTGAGGATAAATTTTTGCTGATATAGTAGATAGCATATGGTTTTTTATCCTCTTCCTACCCAAGGATTGCACCGATTACTGTATCTGAGGCATCAGATGAGATTTGGAATGGTAAATTCCATTTTGGTCCTCGGAGGACTGGAGCTGTTGATACAAGCTTCTTTAATTCCTTGAAAGCACGGTCACATTTTTCTGTCCACAAGAAGTCAACATTACCAGTTAGTGCATATAGAGGTGCAGCAATGTGTGAATAATGTTCTATAAATCGTCTATAATACCCAGAAAATCCAAGAAAGTTGCATACCTCTGTTTGAGTAGTGGGGGTGGGGATAAGCAAAAGTATCTAAATTTTGGTCGGGTCTACCTGAATGCTAGCTGCTGAAACATAGTGTCCTAGAATGAGCCCTTCTGCCATCATCATATAACATTTTTCGTGGCTTAAGCACAGCCTGGTAGCGATGCAACGCTGTAGGACTCTTTCTAGAGTATCTAAAGCTGGATCAAAATCATCTCCATATGGTGTAAAGTCATCCATGTATACCTCAAGTCCATCATTTATTAAATCTGCAAAGATACTAAGGACAGCCCTTTGGAATGTAGCAGGAGCATTACATAGGCCAAAGGGTAGAACTCGATAGGCAAACATTCCCCAAGGACAAGTAAAAGTAGTTTTATCTTGGTCTTCAGGGGCAATCTATATCTAATTGTATCCACTGAAGCCATCTAGGAAAGAAAAGAATTTTTTTCCTGCTAAAGTGTCCAATACTTGGTCTATGAATGGGAGAGGGAAGTGATATTTCTGTGTGGCTTTATTCAACTCCCTGTAATCCACACAAATCCTCCATTTCCCATTCTTCTTGGGTACCACCACAAGCAGAGAGACCCATTTACTATCGGAAATAGGGTAAATGAAATTAACATCTAAAAGTTTCTGAAGTTCAGCTTTTACGACATCTTTTAGATGAGGGTTGAGTCTTCTTTGCGGTTGACGAATAGGTCTTGCATCTTTTTCTATATAAATGTGGTGGGTGCATAATTGAGGATCAATCCCTTTCATATCAGGGTAATCCCACGCAAATGCTTCTTGATACTTTCGTAACAGATGGACGAGCTTTGTTTCTTGGTCCGGTGTAAGGTTGGCATTGATATTTAGAGTCTTAACCCGTTCAATTTCCACTACTTTACTGTTGGAAACAACAGTCACAGGTATTTTTTGGTCATGCGCATCTTTCAAAGGATCTTCTTCTAGTTCACTATCAAACGCTACTTCTATCATGAAACACTGTGTGTGAGATCTAGATTCAGTTTGACTAATGAAATTATTGATGGCATCATCTTCTGTTTGGTCTTTAAAATCTAGAGCCTTCTGTACAGTCAATGGGGATCTGATATTGTTAGTAAGGTATTACACAGGGTGCTGGTTAGTTTTGATCATTGTAAGACTTGGCTGTGCTGGAGGGTATAGAACGAGATTTTTAATATTTGGTCCTCTAGTTATAGTCATGTTGCCCTGCCGACAACCAATGTAAGCATCGGCAGTAGCAAGCCAAGGTCTACCTAGAATTAGCAGATGTCCATCCAGTCGGGTTTTTGGATTAATTATCAGGAAATCGGTTGGATATTCCCAGGAATCTACAGAGACCATAACGTCATATAGAGTACCTTCTGGTCAAACTACAGATCGGTCTGCCAATTCTAGCAAAGTAGAGGTAGGTTCTACCGATGTAATGCCGAGCTTTTGGCAGGTAGAGGTTGTCAAAATATTAATTGCAGCTCCTAGATCAACTAAAGCATTAGTCAGGGTCTAACCATAGATTTGAACAGTTACAATTGGATTTCTAGGGTCTTCATATTTAATGGGTGTCTCCTTTCCTGATAACAGGTCAGATAAAGTACCGACTACTTGGACTCTTGGGTTAGTTGTTGCATTCCTCCTCGATTTTTTTATGCACGGTTCTTTTATATTTGTTGCGTATATAGGGATGTCTTGAATGGCTTGGAGGAATGGAATTCTTATGTACAGATTTTGTAACTCTCCCAGAATGTCAAAGTCTGGATATTGCACAGGTCGCGGTATGACTAATCGTTCCGGGAAGGGAGGGGAGGATGTACTTGCTTGATGATGGGTCTGCTCCTTATTTACACCCTCTTGTTGTAACGGTTGTTCTATTGGTAACTGATCTTCAATGTGGACTGTTTTATCTCCCTTTGTTTCTATTATACGTCCAGATCTTAACTGAAGATCATTGCACTCCCTCAGGTCAGGTCCGATTTCTGATGTTTCTATGATTTGGAGGGATTGGACCGGTCTATTATTTGGATTGGGATTGGGTTGGGCTGGGAGTTGCGGTCTCAGATTAGACGGGGGTTTTGTTGTAAAGCTGGCAGAGTCGGTTGAGGGAGTGGAATAGTTCCTACTGGCTGATATGTCAATTTTGGCCAGTTTGTCTGCCAGGGTGAACCTTGTGAAGTAGGGGGAATCCATTGTGGAGGATATGAGTTATTCTGCCAATATGGTGGGGCGTAAGGAAAATTCGGCCAGCTGAATTGGCTTGGAGGATTCATCCACAGATTTGGAGAAGGAAACGGCTGTGATGACCAACTCAGGAATGGGGGTTGAGATTGGTTTTGCCACATATTATATTGTTGAGCATTATACTACGGAGGCTGGAAAGAAGAAGTTGGGTCTGAAAACATACCAGATTGCCTTGGTTGCCATTGGCGACGCTGGTTAATGAAGCATGCCGATTCTGGCTCTTCTTCCACTTCCTTATATACTGCCTTCAATCCAGGAAGTGAGGGGTAGCTCTCAGTAAGGTGATATTTTGTACAAATAGCACATGTTTGAACTGCATCCAGTGGACATTCCTTGTGGCTATGTTTTTTTCTACATTGGGGGCAGAAAATCGCCAGATTTTGTTCCCCCTCCATTTGCTTCTGTTTAGCCTGCACAATATCAAGTTGTGTAGTTAATGTCCCCAGAATATCAGTTTTAAAACTCTCTAATAAATTTCCAAGTTCTACACGTGTTACTCCTTCTGTTGATATTTTGTTATCTCTGACAAACCGATCATATTCTGCTGGTTTTATCCTTGTGTTGCCTCTTGAACTCCTGATACATAAATCAATAATGTCAGCAAAATTATCTTGATAAATATCCCCTTTTCCCATGATATTTAATGTTTCAATCCACTGTTCCTTCATGCCTTTGATCAATGCAGTTTTTAACACATTATCAGGCAGAGGTAGTGATGCATAGGGGGATCTCTGTAAATTATACTGAAAACGTTCTACGTATTCCTCTAATGTTTCATTTGGTCTAGCTATCATTTGAAAATTTTCATCTTTTAATTCTCTAGACCTACAATAATCCTGATATTTCTTTAGGAAAGATTCTTTCATTTGTTCCCAGTTATTTATGACTCCACCACCTAAACCCATAAACCATCTTAGAGCCGCTCCTTTCAAAGTGGAGGGGAACAATTTTAATTTCTGGGGGTCAGTGGTGTAATCATATCCCCTGCATAGCACATCAAATTCAAATAAGAATGCATCGGGGTCCTCTGATGTAAGTCCGTGAAATGTAGGAATGTGTTGAAGAGGGATTGCTTTCATGGGCGCATTTGCTGCGGAATCCACTATAGGATATTGCAATGTAGAAGTTTGAGTATTTGGCTGATTCTGCGCCATGGGATCGAATATATGCCAATAACCTTCCAGGATTTCTACGAGGGTATTCCTAGGCTGAGAAGGAACGGCCTTGACAGGAATTGTTTTGATAGCACTTCCTCTATCTGGAATTTCTATCTGAGGAAATGGGGTGTCTTCAATAATAATTTTTACCACACTCCCCTTATCTGGGCTATTTAACGGCTGGATTATCCTAGGAGGAGACCTTGGCTCTCCTACTTCCCCTGTTTCCCCTTCTCCTTCACAAATATTGCTTAAATTCCCTTCCTGCAGTCGTTCTGGAATAGAATTTTCAATTTCTTGAAAGTCCTGTTCATCAGTCTGACTATGCACCTCAGCAAAGGCTTCAGATGGTGATGTTGTGGCCTGAAGGGAGCTAGTAGGTTGTTTATAATTAATCTCTCAGGGGCCTACTGATGGCTGAGATTCAGTTTTCTTATAGATTTCGTCTATGAAGGTTGTTCGGCCAAGGGTCACCGGCCCTTTGGCTTTTTCAGGTTTGGATGGAGGTTTGATATTATTTTCTGGATTTTTCTGCTTAGTCATGCACTCTAATAAACTACTAAATCCTATTCAACCAGAAATTCTGCTAGGAGAGTGGATGGTCGAGCAGGGATTTTACATGCTCCGTACGCAGGTTCTTACCTTCCGTTTTTAAAATCCAACTCTCCCCTTGCGGATTTGTGCACTACTCTGTAAAGGACAAATGGCTATACTCTTCCCCGGCAACGGCACCAAAATGTAAAGCTATAACTAGGGTCTCCCACACCTCTAATTATCCCACATTAATAAGTCAATCTGGGAACGTTTTGTTATTGCAAAGAGTAGCTCAATCTGAGGCTATTCATCCGAGTAATTCTTAGTAGTATAGCATTCAGAAAATACACCAGTAAACAAATGCTAAACTATGACTAAATTACTCCAAAAAGATAGAATCACGCAAGACAGCTTATCAGTTAAGGGTACGGAAGCGATAATCCATCCCTCTAGAAACTGATGGAAAGGAAATTAGAGCATGGACCATAGGTCTAGGAGCTAGGCAGCGACTACTGAGGCTCACTACAGCCTTATACCTTCTCTCACACCAAAACAGCGAATGCAAGTAAATGGAACGACATCAAGTAAAATGGAACAGCAAATAGGAAATGGAACAGCAGTAAATGGAACAGCAATCAAAAGAACTAAATCTCGCGAGTCAGAACCAAACTTGCTCTATTGTACCAAACTCACACACTGCTATGAAATAACACTCTTTTCTCTTAAAGCAAACTGGATGGAATATACTTTATGGAACAGCACTCATTGACGAATTATGGAACGACAGTAATTGACCATATATGCACACCTCGCATTAATATAGTAATCTGACAATTAAGGATAATACAACTATGTTTCCAAACATTACTTTCGGATTCCAATAATCGGGATTTCAAATAAATCAAATGACAGTAATATTCAATACAGACGCTCTGTAACAGAAATAACTGGTTAAGACTAAAAGCATGCACTCAACTCTGGAAAGATTCAATTATACAATGTAGAGTCATTACACAGAGTTCCTGAGAAAAACCATTAATGTATTAATCGTAGCAGAGCATAGCATAGCATATGAAAGGTATATCAGATTACCGAGTAATAAAGATAAGCAAACCTCGCATAAATCAAGTTATAATGATACAAAAGCAAGTGTCCTTCGGAGCCGGGCCCTTAGCTTCCAATGGTACAATGCCTTAGATTACTCCAGACGCAAATATGAAATAAACACCAAGTCTTTTATATTAACGCATCAACAAACGTACAGTAAACCAGGTCTCAGTGAGACTCGATGATCAAAGTTTTGTCTGAAACTGAAATTTACAAAAAACAGAAGTCCCTTTGTTCAATGATGTTGTTCCTTTATATAATAGTAACGGCGGGGATATCTAGGTAACAAAAATAAGTAAAACAGCGATCCCTCAGGATCAAAGATCCTGAGGGATTTGCCAAGTTGTTAATCCTTTACTTTTCTTTCCCTCTTTCGCCGAATTGGTATCCCTTCTTTCTTTCCTGGGTTATTCTGCTTTGATCTGCTCGATCTCGTTTGCATCCGGTTCCCTTCTAGAGGGACAGCAGTTATTCCTCCTTTGTCTTTCCCTTTTGAGCGGCAACTCTTCGTTTCCACCTTTCCCTGTATAGAAAAATGACAATTATCAATGATTAAGCTTCCCATGTTAATTCTTACACATTTTATTAAAATTCTTTTTTTCTTTGAGTTCATAATGTAGAAAAGGTTACAAATGTTACTAAAAAGCCACTAAATGGTTTGTCAAAAGCATACCTTTCAAGTGCTCCACACATTCCAAAGTATTTGAGACTCCCAAAGGCCTCCCACCTATTTGTTATCATGATCATTCTATTTATTTGATACCAAGAAGTGTTCCCCCAAACATCAGGCATTACATATATCCATATGCCCAAAAGAGTGAAATTGAACGTATGGTTACAGAAATGCTAGAGGTTGGTATAATTCAACCTAGTCAAAATTATTTCTTTGCTCTAGTGGTATTGGTAATCAAGAAGGATGGATCATGGCACACGTGTCCGGATTATAGGGATATCAAAAATATTACTATTAAAGATAAATTTCCCATTCGTGTCATTGATGGATTATTGGATGAATTACATGGACCAATTTATTTCACCAAGTTGGATCTTCATTTAGGATATCATCAAATCATAATGAAGACTGAAGACATTCCAAAAGCAACATTTAGAAATCATGAGGATCATTATGAATTTTTGGTCATGCCTTTTGGCCTTACCAATGCACCTTCTACATTTCAAGGTTTGATGAATTCCATTTTCAAATCCTTCCTTAGAAAATTTGTGTTAGTATTTTTTGATGATATACTAATCTACAACAAGTCTTGGAAGGATCATGTTCAACATGTTGACAAGGTGCTTAAACTATTGGAGGAGAAACAATTATATGAAAAATGCTCCAAATGTTTCTTTGGGTACAAGAGGTGGAATATTTGGGTACTTAGTTAGTTCATAGCTCATCTTATCATCCTCAATTTGATGGGAAAACTGAGATAGTGAACAAATGTTTGGAAGGATATCTTCGTTTCTTTGTATCTGATAATCAAACACAATGGATCAAGTGGTTGCCTCTAGCTTAATGGTGGTATAACACTTCCTTCCATAATGCAGCAAAAATCACCCCATTTATGGCACTTTATGGATATCATCCATCATCCATCACATCATCTTTAAAAGAAAATTCTAAGGTTCAAGCAATGGAAGATCACATCGAGCATCAACAACAAGTTCTCAAACTATTAAAGGATAACCTCACTTTGGAGCAGAATAGAATGAAACAACAAGCAAATCAACATCATAGCAAAAGCATTTTTTATGTAGGTGGCCGGGTACTTCTACGACTACAACCATACAAACAAATGTCCCTCAAGCAAGCTAAGAAGGATAATAAATTATCACCAAAGTACTAGGTTCGTACAAGGTATTACAAAAGATTGGTACTGTGGCATACAAATTGGAGCTTCCTACATCTTCCCAAGTGTACTCAGTTTTCCATGTTTCATGCTTAAAGAAGGTTATAGGTGAGAAGATCCCAGTTCAAACAATATTTCCAGAACTTGACGAGGAAGGAAAAATCATATTGGAACTGGAAGCATTCACAAAACAAGAAATCGATATCTATGAAATCGGTCAATTTTAGTGTATCTCATCAAGTGGAAGAACTTACCCACTGAAGATTCCACATGGGAGGATGATAATTTTATACAGAAGCATCCAGAACTACTCAAGCATTGAGGATAACACTTTTTGAAGGAGATGGTCATGTTAGGTCCCTATACTACTAGTGTAACCTCTCATTGTTATTATTGAAACCCCCTTTTTGTATTATTGTGCCCATATAGTCCCCATGTTGTTATTATTATGCCCCATAGAAGCCCAATATTGTTATTGTTGTGCCCCTACAATATTATTGTTATGTAGGGTCTGATTGTATTAGGACCCCTTAGACTCCTATATATATAAAGGAGGTCTTGTCACTTGTATCATCCAAGAAATTGTTCATTTGTGTAATGTAAAGGAGGTTTCCCTCTCAAAGAGTATGATTTTTAAGTCATTGATCTATCTTTTCTATCTTTTTGTGAGTTGGTTTCATAATATGATATCTATCTAGGTCAAGGTAAGTATGTGATCAATATGTTGAAGAGGTTTTACGTGATGGATTGCAAACCAATGAAAACCCTGATTATCACAAATTTGAAAAGACTAAGGAGTTCTAAATTGAGCCATATGGATCCTTATAGACAATTGATTGGTTCACTAATGTACTTGATGAATACACGACCATAAAAATGGTTTGCAGTAAATGTTCTCAGTCAATTCCAAGTGGATGAAGATCATTGTATATCAACAAAACGTATACTGATATATCTACAAGGAACCATCCACTATTTCCTGAAATATGATAGGACAAATGATGTCCATTTGATTGGATATACATATTCCAAATGCATACGCAGTGAGAAGGATGGAGGGAGCACTACAGGAGGATGGTATAGTTTGGGATCCTCCATGATCTCATGGATGAGAGAAATCAAGATACAGTTGCTTTGATTAATGTTGAGGCTTAGTATATTTCATACTGTGAAGTAAGCAAAGAAGTAGTCTGGTTGAGGATGTTGTTTTCCGACTTGTTTGAAGTAGAAATGGACCCAACAATGATACATTATGATACACTAGTTGTATAATATTGTCTAAATACCCATTGTTTCATGGAAAGCCAAAGCATACAAACAACAAGTATCACTACATCTGGAAGCTAGTACAAGATGGTGTATTGCAGCTATGGTATATCTCCACTGATGAGTAGGTAAATGATATTTTGAAAAAATATCTTCCTAACAAGAAGCTTGTGTATTTGAGAGACAAGCTTGGTTTGGTTGATATATCCTCCTTGGATGATAGGGAGAGATAGGTGCATCATTCTTGTCTTCACTTGGGAAGAAAGTATGGAGGATTCGATAAGCATTTGGAAACTGATACTATTTTTCGGATGAGGTAGGGAATCCAAGATAAGAGTAGTCATAGGGAACCAAAATTATTTGAGGATTAGCTATCCAAGATAAGAATAGTCCTTATGGAACATACTCTGAGAGAACTCGGGTGGGGTATGTTCTGAGAGAGACAATGGTGATGGTGTCTATCAATCATTGGTCTAGCCAACATTGTTCTTTGATATTGTGGAGAGATAGAGTTTTTAGTCAAGACCTTGATATATGACAATGTTGGTTGGTATGATTCTAAATAGATGGGTTACCAATCTGACTCTTCTTATGAGATCTCTTCAGATTGAGAATGTCCATGTAAGATTTGTGAATACCTCCCTAGTTAAGAGGGAGTGTTGAAAGGTATGTAATTAGGTTCGATCTTCATAAATATGAAATGTAATTTTGATTCTTTTATATTGTAAAATGAAAGAAAAAGTATTATTATTATTATTGGAGCATGGGGTTCATGCTCAAGGTATTTTATTTTAGAGGTCAAGAACCCATTGAATGCTTCCAGGGTTTTTCCTAGGTCAAGAAGTCAAAAGATTCATCGTCATAAGTTGAAGACCCCATCGGGCACATTGTAACTTGTAAATAAAATTATTTTTTTCATTAAAAGTGTCAAAATACCCTTCAACATCAAGTTAGTTTCTCATCTAGAAAGTCGGCCTAAATTGAGGAGTCACATCCACCTTAAGAAGCCTATATAAAGGACAAAACTCGACCTCCTTGGAAGACATTTTTTGCACTTGCTCATCTAAGTGAAGAATAAGAGAAATAAAGGCAATGAAGAAGGAAGAGTACGAACAAATATTTTTATGGGATATTTCTCTCACACAAGTGTGAAGGAAGGCTAGATTTTTTGTTGTTGGACTAGGGTTTTTCTTCTGCAAGTTCGATCTTAAAGAAAGAAGAGAAAGAAGGCCAAAAAATCTCACATTAAGCCATCCTGAAGCACTAGAATAAGGATAAAATCTAAGCAAAGTTTTGAGGAAGCCTTGGGAGGAATGAACAAGATCACATGTGTGGCAGTAGCTGCTACTGGGGGGGCGAAATTCCAGACCTACAGTAGAGGCTAAACTTCTGAAGCTGGAGGTTGAAGTTGTGTTGCTGGAAGAGATTTGAATGGGTTTGACTTGATCTAAGGAAGCACATCATCCAAAAGGTTTGGACTTAGTCTTGGAGGGTATTGGTCTTGGTCTAGATCAATGACTTAAAAATCAGCCTCCTTCCATCCTTCTCACTGCGTCCCCATTTGGAATATGTATATCCAATCAAATGGACATACATATTTATGAGTTTTCCTCTCAAGTGGAGAGGTTTTGGCCTTGGCTTGCAGCCTACATTTTGTGTTCTTGTGTACTATTGTTCTTCTTTTTTTGGTATTTGTTTGATGATACACAAACATAATAATTAGTGAAGAAGCTAATAACTAAGAAAAAAGTAAAAAGACATCACAAGCATTTATCAACAAAAGAGAAATCACTCTAATCATTTCCCTATAGATTTCTCGACACTCTTATCTCATTGTTCTTCATTGTTTGGTAATGTTTGATGATAGAAAATGCCATAATAATCAATTTAAATAAGAAGTTAATCAATTTAAGTAAAAATACATCACAATAATTTATCAAAAGTAAGATAAATCACCCTAATATGGTTGCCCTTCATTTCTCAACATGGTTTCAGAGCTAAGGTGACAAGACCAGAAGAGGCAATTTGAAGAAGATCATCCAATTGAAGAAGGATACATAAAGGGCCAAGCAAATGGATATCTTTAAGAAATAATTAGCCACACATCATCTTGATGGAAGGACTAAGAAGCATCAAGGTAGACTACCTATCTCATCACAAGGATCATAACATCTAGAAGCCACAACACTTGAAGAAGAATACCTCAAAAATCCTACCTCTATTCAGAGAATGACTCTACACTTGAAACATACCTAGGAAGTTCACACACTTCATCTAAAGTAAGTTAGGATTAGCAGTTCCTTCATCATCAAAGAAATCAAGGTCATCTCCCTTGGAAAAGAGGTACTTCCATCTTTCAAGAAGGAAGACATCATCAAGAAAGGAATCATCATCAACACCACCAAGAAGGCATCAAGTTGAATATATCATCTACAAAACGAGAAAAACAAACTTGTTGGGTTCATTGATTTTCCACAATCTTGGATCTAGGTTAGAATCTTAAAATCTTTGATGCTACCAAACCAATAATCTCAACAATACTACTTTTCCCAATGGAATATAAACAACAGTAAATCACAGTTGCACAAAATATAAACAACTTTTTACAATTTTTAACCCAACTTTGTTATATTAATCCAACTAATATAATACAACAGTCTAGGGCTACCATACTAGGAATAATGGCCCTCATAAATCCATTAGTACAAGATAAAAAAACTAGAGCTTTATGTCGGTCCATAGACAACCAATCTACCCTCAACAAGATACTCTGACCATCTGGTTGTCGCATGCTCTCTCATCTCCTCTTAGTCATACCTTGTACCTTTCCAACCCTTCGGCTCCCGATCTACAGCTCCTACCTTTATCAAATATTCAATTCCATCAGGCCACTGAACCTTGGCTATCAATCTACTCACTATTTGTGCCTTATTCCATCAAGGGCACAACACATCAAGACTCATGTAGAGTTGTTCACAACTCCACTTGTGAACAACTCTCAATCTGCCCAATGTTGCTCCTCGGCTACTCAGGTACTTGTTGAAGGCTAGAAAATCTCTGCCTACAACATTATAAGGGAGACCACCCAGTCAAGAACTTAGAGCAGCTCCTTTTCCGTTGAAATAGTGGTTGCAAGTGGTTAAACTAGGCCCAGTTACCTTCTCTCTATCTCCATTGGCTTATAATATGACTTTCACCTACCAATAAAGAAGAGACATTAGATCAATCTTCTTGTTGATCACGCAATAATGTGATCCTTAAGATGATATGGGGCTCAACCAAGCCACAACTAAAGTTTGTTTCTTTGATAGGAGGACTTCTAGAATGTAGAAAGTAGAACTCAATTCAAAGTATAATCTAAGATACATCTAATCCTAGAACTATCTCGATTGAAGGAAGGATTAGTCCTTCTCTCAATCAAGAGAAAGCTAAAAGGATGGGAAAACAAGTGTGTAGGAATTGAAATAAAAATGAAGGAACTAGACCAGGGAAATAGTTCACAAGATCTAATCCTTGTTAAAACAATTATGAAAAACTAAATGCCTAATAAGTAGTTACTAGACCATTAACTGTAAATAACTCCAACTCCTAATAAAACATATGCATAAGGACCAAAATAGTCATGCCACACTAATGAAATGGTTCAAATACATGACATGTATGAAGCAGGACATCTATAAGATTAAATTGTTAAATAGCTAGCAGCTTAAGGAGATAAAGGTCTATCCTTATAAAAGTTCTAGTTTCAAATCTCATTTCTGGTTAACCTTGCAAGATAGCCTGGCCAGATTCTAAATGAGCATTTCAATAAACATTCAAAAGTAGTGTCGAAAAGCCACATACATACTCATACACCAGAAATGATATCTAAAAACCGAAGCATTTACTTCCAATAATAGAGCAAGCAGTATTTCTATGCAACCAATTACAAAAATAAATATTATTATAAAGATAAATCAAGTTTCATAAACAATAGAGAGTTATAGTATTGCAAGACGTCTACTTCTTCTAAACTTGATTCCCTGCCTGCAAATCTAGATCAGCTCTCACTACAATAGTGTAAATGAAATACAAACTCCCTCTTTTCAAGCAGGTTGTAAGCCCAAGAATTAATTTTCCTCTTTTCTTTCAGATTTGAATCCTCTTTTGTTCTTGTCTAGGAGATTGTATTTATACAGAGCTTAAGGTGAAATCATGAAAATAACAGCGGCTCCATGTATCTCTCAACAACTGAGATAATAATAAATGAAATTAAAATAGGTGTATGTTTCTTGTTGAATCACAGGCCAAATGCATATCACCTCTGTTTGATAAAGTGCCCATTTTAGCTTGTTGTTGAGTTCGATTTATTTTTTGTTGATAACCACTACGCATATTGCCCGACAAGATCATGCTATTCACGGTATTAGTCTTCATTTAATCTTTTGCTTCTATCTATTTTGATTTGGATTTCGACACATGGCTGAGTGGTTGTTGATCAAATGATCTATTTGATTCGTCTCAAGCATTTCCATTACAACAATCTCCTCATTTTAGAACTGCATTGTGTCACATTGTAGAGAGTGTTAAAAAATCTCGGATCGAACTATTACTTCCTCCTTATCGACCTTGCATTCATCCCTGTTTCAGTCAAACATAGATTATTAGTTCTAGTATTAAACTTAGCCAAAAACCAAATCGAAAACTAAACACAACAAACTTCTGGCAAAACCATTGAAAATACACTTTTCAATTATTATAACAACGTCCCCATATGGAAGTGACAAGTGGAAAGAACCAAGTGGGATCGAAGAAAATCTCATCACAATTTTTGAAATTAGACAACATGAGAAATTTTGATATAGGAAAGTTTTGATGCAGCGAACACGAAATTATATTAAAATTTTATGATAAATCCAATCAGATACACAACAATATCAGCGTCAGATATTAGGTCTTATTGGAGGTGCTATTTTGAAATTTTTGATAATGTAGCAGATGTGATTTGATAATTAAATCGTAACTTAAATTAAAATCGGGTCCGTGTATTGGATATTGGAGCTTATCGAAAGTCGAAAGCAATGTGATATTGTATATCAGAGATCGGAGATGAATGGTTATCGAAATTCAGAGGTCAGAGGTGCATTGGAATATCGGCGATCGGAGGGAGCGATATATCAGTTTGGAGATCATACATGAATGTTGTATCAGATTTTTTATAAATGTGTTTCGCAAAAAAACCTTGATATGGTATTCTCTGATAAGAGGGAGCAGAGGAGGGTTATGTAGTATATGAGTCTTTCGTCCAATAAACTACAGCCACTTTATAAATAGGCCTAGGACATATGATATCGGGGATTTATAAAGGGATCTTCCTATATCATTATCATATGTTACAACTAAAGCCACTAATAATAATAATGAAGATCTTGGTCTCGAGAGCTATGTTATATTCATTAATCTAAGATGTTTAGAAAAACTTATTTATAAATTTTATTAACAAACAAACTTAATCAAACTTAGGAAAACTATAAAAATAATACAATTGTAAATAAAAGGCACACTAGACTTGAAATGAAGTAAACACACTCAAATCTTCCATGCAATACAAAAAGGGTCCTTATAATTTTATTATATGGCTAAAATAAAAAATAAAATGAGGGCTTGTTGAGTAATATGGCACTGGGTGAAACAATTATCTTTGGGCAAATACCAAGGAAGTTCAAAGAAAAATGAATAAATATAAGATGATATGACTCAACTTTTCCTTTTGAAAATATCTTTGTAAAAACCATTTAGAATTCAACATCTACATAAAATCTCTTGTATTAGATATAAGAGTATAATCATATTTTAGGCAGCTATGTAAATATGTTAGCTTCAACTAAAAAAAACAAAGTTTATCTATGAGTTTTGCTTAAATATATACTCAAATTTCATGGGTGGTGCCATTGTTGTTAGCAGGTGTCCACAGCCTTGACAAGGTCACCTTTTATCCCTTTGACGTATCAGTGTCCCATCGATTAATTTATACTTTTAGAGGAATAAGTAATAATTATTTTATTTCTTTTTTGTTACTCTAAAAGCCATTGTCCTGACTTGGTGACCAAATATTTTCAATTCCATACATTAGTACAAATAATAGTGAATAGGTCGCCTCATGATGAGACCTCATGTCTTATAACAATTTGGCTACAAGCCATGATCCTGGCTTGGTAACCAACCATGATACGTCACTACTATCAGTGCCTATGATCATGGTAGGTTGGCTCTTGGCAAGACCCCCTATCTTTCAAATCTTTTATTATTTTTGAATTACACTCTAAAAATATTTTATTAATGGATGGGGAGACAACTCCACTCCTTAAGAGATCAACATGACAAGAAGAGTCATAAGATGCTAAAATTTTCTTGATGAACTTTGTTAAATATGTTATATCTTATCATATGATAGAATTAACTCTTAAAGTGTTAAGTTTAGAGATCATTTAGCAGAATGATGATTAAGTAATCAAAGATTAAGTAAAGTGAAAATCTAAAAGATAGCATAATGATTTTTAGTTTAATAATCTTCCTTCTGGAATGAACTTTGTTGGATCACAAATATGGAAGTATATCCCAAGTATAAAATCAAAAGGAATGGTACTTCAACAAAAAGAAAACACTCTGGTATATACATATGATTATGTGAAAATGAAATAAAAAGGTAAGCACCAAATGTTAGAAAATCAACAGGGAAGCCAATTGGGAGAATGAGCTCTAAATAAAAAATTTACATCATATAAAAAGTATGTCAAAATTAGAGCTTTTATCTTGTAGATAAATTTGTTAATTGAGGCTTCTTAAATGATAACTCATTGATGTGCATTTATCGGAACTTTCTCATTTTACAAATCCTATTCTAGAAATTTATATTACATGTATTTAAATATTGTTTTGTTTTAAGAAAAAGACCATTAATCAGAATGAAAATTAGAAACAAGAAAGGGAAGAGGAAACTTCTTGAAACTCCTTGATTGTTCTTCATAGTTGTTTTAACATAAATTTGCAAAATAAATCCTCAAACTAATGAAACTCTACAAAACAAAAGGAGACAAGGATAAGGGAATATATATAGAAGAGAAAGCATAAGTAAAGAATTCAAATAAAAGGAAAAAATGTAGAAAATAAAAGGATGATAATGGGCATATGAAGCTTACCACTGGATAATTTTGTTTGTTCTTACCTGGGAAAAATGTTTTTTCTAGCCAAAGTAACCTCTTATTTTTAATTGGAAGTAAAAGCATGAAGAATTGACTTTGAATGTAATTTTCATTGGCCCAAAATCATAATTTATTCAATTCAAAATGATAAGTAATGAATTATTAATCATATCCACTTCAAATTTCCATTGGAGGATCAAAGTGATAAAATAAGCCTTTGAGATACTTGTGAATCCAAAATTTCCAAGTCATATTAATTCCTTGAAACTTCTTGATACATGTTTTCATTACAAAAATAATGCAATGAGGTTTTGCAAAAGCAATGCAATTAAGCACATCACAAGTGTATATGATCTGACTATATAATAACTCTGACATGTTGCAAGACGCTTTTCTAGAAAATGAAAGGAGATGCCAAGAAAAACTTGGATTCATTACCTAATTATTGAAAATATGAAATAATGAAATAAATGCAAACATAAAAGGAATCTAAACTAAATTAATATATTCCTATTGCTAACTGAATGAAAGAAAACATGACTAGGTATAGTCATACTTCCAATGTAACCATTTTCTAATTTTAATTCATACATGTATGTACAGGTCAAACAACAAGAGTAAAACTGAAACCAAATTATAAAAAGAAAATTTTAGCCTATTATGCACAATCAACAAATTTAGCGAAAATAAAAAATAAAAATATAAAAAATAAAAATAAAATAAAAATAAAAAATAAAATAAAATAAAATTATTTACAAAATTCTTACCTTGAAATTCTTCCAACCAAATGTTTACAGGATCATAAAAAATAGCATGAATTTTAGTGAATGATTGGAAGAAGTTTGAAGGAAGAGAAAAAACCATGCTAGGCTTGAATGGTAGATTTTTAATTATTGAACCTTGTCGAACACTAGCAAAGTTAGAAATATTCCAGTGCATTGGAATTTCTAGATATTTTTCAAATGGACCAATAAATAATGGATGAACATTTAAAAGGTTTCTAGAAGTGTCCCATTACTGGTCAGAATGAAATGGTGCACTCTTAGGTGCTAGAATTTGTGATGAACTTATTTGAAAATCATAAATAAATTGGTCAAGCTTGAACAAATAAAAATTGAAAATAAAAAGTAGTTGATGTCTTTGCTTGAAACTCTTGAATTGATTCTCATATATGATTATTAATGCACCTAATGAGTGTCTAGAGTTTGAATGTTCAAAATACCAATACAATGTGCTCAGAAATTCAAAAATGAGATTCAAAAGAAAAACAAATTCAAATTGAGGAAACTAAAAACGAAGCGGATTCAAGTTTACATTAATGTTACAAGTAATGGTACAACATAGCTAGGATTCATTTGCGAAGGTTTCTTTCCCACGAGCATCAATAGAAATTATAAAATTAAACTCGTTATTTTCTTTCTTTTGTGGGAATGGGAAGATTTCAGGCTTATGATCCAAAAAGGGCATTTCATCATCATATGAAAAAATTGGGATAAGTTCTTGAATACCAAAATTAATAGGATGATTGAATTATTGAAAATTAGAACAGACCAGAATAAATCCTTGATTAAAATTCTCTTTATTTCAAAAATAGATTCACTTAAGGAATTAGACAAAATCAAATCCGAAGAGAAAAGACGTTGAGTGTTTTCATTTTCCGAGTCATCATCATAAGTAACTTCATAAGTGTTGTTTTCCTCTAAATTAAATAAATCAGAATTGGCTAAGTGTTGACTATCAAGTTAAGAGAATCTTCATGTTTATTGATTGAACTACCAATTAAATTTTCTCTACCAATATGAGAAATTAATGATTCATTATTAAAATAATTTCCTCTATTTTCTAATATTAAATATGTATTCAAAGGAACTGTTGATTGATTATGAATTAAACTAATATTGTTAAATATATCAGGGTAGAGAAAAATAGGAATTTGAAGATATATACATGAAGGTTTCTCTATGCATAGATGATTTGCGATTTTCCAAAATAAACAATTCAGATTTTCATATATTTGATCGATTTGCAAATTTTTTATGAGTTGCTCCATCATTTGCAATTTATTATTAGCAGATTGTGAATTAATTTTGTTGCCGACATTCTATGGTTGATTTAATTGCTATTGATTTAGTTGTTACTTATCGCTGCTAATATATTGTGCATTTTGTTGAAATTATACTCGATCAACATTATGTGAATTTGGAGCATTTCTAGCATTATCATTTGTAATTTCAATTTGCGAAGAATTGAAATTGTCATTTTGATCAAGTGTATCACTATCAACAAAGGCTATACTTTCTTATTCTTTATAGTTATCACAAGATAGAGACACTAAATTCCTAAACCATCCAATCAATTGGAATTGAGGAGGAAAAAATCTTTGGACCAAAACTGCATTAAAAATACTTTAAATCTAACATAAAACACATCCAAAGTCTCAACTTCCATTCTACACAATGCTTCTAACTGATCACACTCCTTTTCGTAGTCATATTCCTGAAATGCATTAGAGAAATCATTGAAAAAATTTGTCCCAACTACATACAGAGGCAACTAGAAGTGACAAGCACCCGTCTTTGGCTTTTCCTGTCAAAGTTAGAGTAAATATTTTGCAAATAATATCTTCTTCAATATTGAAATTATTGAAATTTAAGATAAATTGAAGGATATGATTAAAAACAGATGTATTACCATTATATTTTACTTGAGACAGGATCTTGACTACCTTTACTGGAGTGGTTTTCGGATGAGGTCTAAAAAAGCAACTCCAAGGAAATATTTTACATGGGGCCATATTAAATAGAAAAAAAAATATTCAAAGAAAACAATTCATTGGCCCTCTTTTTAGCGCCAAAAATTTTTAAGCCTCGAAAATATTTGCCTACAACATTATAAGAGAGACAACCTGGTTGGGAACATAGAGAAGGTCCTTTTCCATTGAAATAGTGGTTCTGACTAGTTAAACTAGGCCTTGTTACCTTCTCTCTACCTCCACTGGCTTAAAATATGACTTTCACCTACCAATAGAGAAGAGACATCAATCATTCATCTTGTTGATCATGCAAAAAAGTGATCCTTAAGCTGATATGGGGCTCAGCCAAGCCACAACTGAAGTTTTGCCTCTTTGATAGGAAGACTTCTAGAATGCAAAAAGTAGAACTAAATGTAAAGTATAATCTAAGATGAATATAATCCTAGACCTATCTCAATTGAAGGAAGGATTAGTTGTTCTCTAAATCAAGAGAAATCTAAAAGCATGGGAAAATAAGCGTGTATAAATTGAAATAAAATGAATGAACTAGACCAGGGAAATAGTTCATAAGATCTAATCCTTGTTAAAATAATTATGAACAAATAAATGCCTAATAAGTAGTTACTATACACCTAACTTTAAATAACTCCAACTCCTAATACAACATATGCATAAGGACCAAAATATTCATGCCACAACACTGATAATGTTCAAATACATGACATGTATGATGTAGGACATTTATAAGATTAAATTGTTAGATAGCTAGCAGCTTAAGGAGATAAAGGTATGTCCTTATAAAAATTCCAATTCCAAATCTCATTTTTGGTTAACCCTGCAAGATAGCTTTACCATATTCTAAATGAGCATTTCAATAAGCATTCAATAGTAGTGTTGAAAATCCACATACATAGTCATACACCAAAAATGATATTTGAAAATTGAAGCATTTACTTTTAATAACAAAGCAATCAATAGTGTTATGCAGCCAATTACATAAATAAATAGTATTATAAAGATAAATCAAGTTATAGAAAACAATAGAGGGTTACAGTAGCGCAAGTCATCTGCTGCTTCTAAACTTGATTCCTTGCTTGCAAAGTTGGATCGTCTCTCACTACAATAGTGTACATGAAATATAAACTACCTCCTTACAAATAGGTTGTAAGACCAAGCATTACTTTGCCTCTTTTCTTTTGGATTCAAATCCTCTTTTGTTCTTTTCCAAGAGATTGTATGTATACAGAGCTTAAGGTGAAATCGTGAAAATAACAGTAGCTCCATGTATCTCTCAAAAATCAAGATTATAATAAAAGAAATTAAATTAGGTGTCCGCTTCTTGTTGAATCACAGGCCAAATGTAGATCTCCTCTATTTGATAAAGTGCCCAGTTTAGCTTGTTGTTGAGTTCGATTTATTTTCCGTTTATAACCACTAAGCAGATTTCCTAACAAGATCACACTCTTCATGGTATTAGTCTTCGTTTAATCTTTTGCTTCTATCTATTTTGATTTGGATCTCAACACGTGATTGAGTGGTTGTTTATTGAATGATCTATTTGATTCAAACCAAGTGTTTATGTTACAATAATCTCCTCATTTTAGAACTGCATTGGGTCACATGACAGAGAGTGTTCGAAAATCCTAGATTAAACTGTTACTTCCTCCTTATTGACCCTGGGTTCATCCTTGTTTCAGTCAAACATAGCTTATTAGTTCTAATATTAAACTTAACCAAAAACCAAATAAAAAACTAAACACAACAAAATTCCCACAAAACCATTGAAAATAGACTTTTCAATTATTATAACAGCGGCCCCATATGGAACTTACAAGTGGCAAGAACCAAGTGGGAACGAGAAAAGCTTATCGCAACTTTTGAAATGAGACAACATGAAAAACCTGTGATATAGGAAATTTTCGATGTAGCGGACGCGAAATTATATTAAAATGTTATAATAAATCCAATCGGATCTGCAACAATATCGGTGATTGAATATTAGGTCTTATCAGAGGTGTTATTTTAAATTTCTAATAAAGTAGCAGATGTGATTTGATAGTTAAAACATAACTTAAATCAAAATTGGGTTCGTGTATTAGAGATTGGAGCAAATCGGAGATCGGAAGCGATGTTATAATGCATATCGGAGATCAGAGATCAATGGTTATCAGAAGTCGAAGGTTGGAGGTGTATTGGAATATCGGCGATCGAAGGGAGCGATACATCGGAGTTCGAAGATCAAAGATGAATGTTATATCGGAGGTTTTTAAAATGTGTTTCGAAACAAAACACTGATATGGAATTCTCCAATAAGAGGGATCAAAGGAGGGTTACGTAGTATATGATTATTTCGTCCATTAAACTACAACCACTTTATAAATAGGCCTAGGACTTATGATATCGGGGGTTTAGAAAGGGATATTTCAATATCAGTTTTATATGTTACAGCTAAAGCCACTATTTGGAAAATAAAACCACTAATAATAATAACGAAGATCTTGGTCTCGGGGGCTATGTTTTATACATTAATTTAATATATTTAGAAAAACTTATTTATAAATTTTATTAACAAACAAACTTAGGAAAACTATAAAAATAATACAATTGTAAATAAAAGGCACATTAGACTTGGAATGAAATAAACACACTCAAAGCCTACATGAAATGCAAAAAGGGTCCCCATAATTTTATTATATGGCTAAAACAAAAAATTAAATGGGGGGTTGTTGAGTACTACAACAAGGTTATTAAAAAGTAAACGAAAAATGCTAGCATATCTGGATAAACACCTTAGAAAGCTTGGGAGAGTTTGGGAGGTCTGAGAGGAGCTAGGGTTCAACAAAGGAAGTGACAGAGGTAAATAGATAACTATGGAAGCACAAGGAGGAGGGAGCTCCACTCCCTCCTACAGTAAGGTGGTTTCAAGAAGAGGCGGAGAAGGGAATAAGAGCAAGCCTCCACACTCCTTGGAGGACAAGACAAAAATTCCTGAAACCCAGAAGGAGGAAGGCTGCAAAACCCATGTAGAGGATGGGACCCATGAGGAAGACCGACAGGAGGGGAAAGCAGAAGAAAGAGGTCAAAGAGCAGAGAACAGAACTAAGATGAGGCCCTATAAGCCAAAGTCCAACAATAAACCATGGGTAATACTGAATTATCTAGCACTGCAAGAGCACAAGGATCACATGACAAACTATGCTATAATATGAAATTTATGGGAATATGGATGATGGAGAAAGAGTTTCACACTTGGATAAAATACAACTGGAAACCAAAAGGGCAGTTAAAGATACATTTAGGATCCAAAGGTTTTTTTACAATGGTGTTTACGAACTTGGAGGATAGAGACAGGATTTTTGAAGGAGGACCATACTTCTATGTGGTTGTTGGTCTCTATATGCATCCGTGGATGATGAACTTTGTGCCAGAGCGAGAAACCTTCACATCGGTTCCGGTATGGATTAGACTCTACCCCTTACCTTTGGATTATTGGATGTCAGAATCTTTAAAAGCTATAAGCAACAAATTAGGTCATTTTTTAAAGATTTCAGAGGCAACCTATGAGGAAAGTATACCTCCTATGCACGCATATGTGTTAAGATGGACTTATCAAGAGCTCATCCGGATGAGGTAATTCTAGAATTCTATGATGATGAATGGGTTCAAGCAGTTGACTATGATCACATTCCTTTTCGATGTCGCAAATTTCATGAGCATGGCCACCTATTCAGAGATTTCCCTCTTAATAAGAAGGTGGAATACCAAAACACCAACAAAGGGAAAGACCCAACAGGTTTTATCAAAGTGGGAGGAAAAGGGAAAGGAGGGGGAAGAAAGATACAGAAGAACCCTAATGACGATAGAACAAGAAGTCACAATAGTTTTGAGATCTTAGAAGAAAGAGAAGAAGATGAAGGAACTCCAAAGAAAACATAAAATAAGGCAGCAAGGGGGAAAGGAAAAGAGACAAGCATGGAGTTCACATAAGAACAGAACGAACACACAACAGACCCATTGAGTAAAATGGAAGTAGAAAAAGACCACAATATGACTCAAAGTGAAAGCGGCACAGAGGACCAAGACTTACAGGAGATCATGGACATGGAGAACCTGGAGCTAGAAAAGTTTCTAGAGCAAGGAGGCAACCAGGGAATAAACTCCATACCACAGGAGGAAGTTGACAAAATATAATAGATATTCCTTAGCAAGTCACACCAAAAAGCTTTAGGAGTCAAAAGAGGACACGACAACTAGGACAAAAAAGGGGTTTCCTCAATGGGGTTAATAACAGGAAAATTGGCTAAAAACCCAGGAAGGAGAAGAGGAAGAAAGAGACAAAAATAATTGTTGCTTGAATGTGGCAAACTCATGATTGACTCAGGTAGGATGAAAGACTTATCCAATTACTCCTTCACTACCCCCCCCCCCCCCAATGAAGATCACAACCTGGAACGTTAGAGGACTAGGGAGTAGGAGAAAACAGAGAAATCTAAGCAACAGAATCAAAGAGGAAAAACCAGACATAGTGTTCATTCAGGAAACAATATGCTCAGTTGAGAAGGTCAGAGAAAAACATAGAAGATGGTTAAATAGATATGAATATCTTGAGGTAAAGGCAAATAACTCTGCTGATGGAATTCTTACTCTTTGGGATCCTCAGAAATTTGGATTGCAAGATGCAAAGACGTCCAGAAACCATCTTTCTTTTATTATCCAACCTGTGGGTGACAGGCAGTGTTACATGATCACTAATGTCTATGGCCCTCAACCACTGGAAAATAAACTTCGGCTCCTCACTTCTCTAGAAGAAATGAAAAAGAGATACCCTGCTTTACCCTGGATTCTAGGGGGAGATTTTAACATGATAAAATATCTCACGGAAAAAAAGGTGGAACTAGAACACTTGGAAGGGATTCAATTGCCTTCCAAAACTTCCTCACCAATATGAAACTAGTGGATATGGACACTGGCAATGGGATTTTCACATGGAATAACAAAAGAGGGGGCTCTACCCAAGTAGCCTCAAAATTAGACAGATTTATCATCTCAGAGGAACTTCTACTCACTGGGAGGAGCCTGACAACGTTCATCCTACCTTTTGGTGGTTCTGACCACTGGCCCATCCAATTGGAGACTTCTCTAATTAGTAAACCAAGGAACAGCCCCTTCAGGTTTGAGAATGTATGGCTCATGCACTCATATTTCCTCACAAACATAGAGAAATGGTGGAAAGAGGAGCTTCACCTACAAGGTACAAATATGTTGATTCTACATCACGGGCTCAAACACATTAAAGGCAGACTCAATGAGTGGAATGAGAATGAATTTGGAAACATCTTCAAAGCTAAAAGAGAAGTGGAAGGGAAACTAAAGGAAATAAACCAAACTATCATCATAGAAGGATACTCAGAGGACAGGAAAAAGCTTGCTGACTCACTATAGCATGAATGGGAGAAAAGATGTCTACAAGAGGAAATATTCTGGAGACCGAAATCCAGAGTCCAATGGATTAAAGAAGGGGAGAGAAACACCAAATTCTTTCACAAATCCACCATTGCACACAGAAAAAACAATAGAATTGTGAAACTCACAGATCAACACAAAATAGAGAAAAATACTTATGAGGAGATGGAAGAGGTTCTGGTCCAGCATTTTTAGGAAATTGCTAAGGAAACCACAGCAGATAGATCACAGTTTACAAGAATATTTACTCAGTATATTCCTAAATTGGTCTCCAGGGAAAACAATCACAATCTCAACAGACCACTGACAGGGAAGGAACTTAAGGAAGTCATCATAGAGATGCATAATGGGAAAGCTCCACGCCCAAATGGCTTCAATGTGGACTTTTTCAAAACATGTTGGAGGATTGTAAAGCATGATATACTGGAGGTAGTGGAAGACTCGTGAAGATCAAAATATGTCTTGAAGGCACTCAATGAATCTTTCATAGCTCTAATCCCCAAACAGGAAAGGGCCAACTCTCCAGACAGATTCAGACCTATAGAATTATGCAATGTGGTGTGCAAAATTATATCCAAAGTAATTGCCAACCGACTCAAACCCCTCCTCCCAACCCTGGTGTCAGAGGAGAAAACAAGTTATGTGGAAGGGAGACAAATTCTCAATAACATAATTCAATCCCATGAAGTGGTTCGTTCACTCAACACCAATAATCAGGTAGGGATGATAATTCAGCTGGACATAGTGAAAGCTTATGATAAACTTAGCTGGACTTACATAAGAGAGGTGTTAAAATCCTATCGCTTTGATTACAATTGGATTAGGTTGGTCATAGCTCTTGTAACCATTGTCAGCTGTTCAATTCTTCTCAATGGCTCTCCTTCTAGAACCTTCAAGCCTACAAGGGGTCTCAAGCAAGGTGAACCTCTTTCCCCTTTCCTTTTTATTCTAATGATGGAAGGGTTTGGTAGAGCAATCAAAGCTACCAAGGAGGAAGGAAGCATTCAAGGACTGAGACCCACTCGAGATGGAGACACAGTGACACATCAGCAATTTGTGGATGATACTATGCTTCAAGGCATACCTACAGTCAAAGAAGCCAAAGCATTCAAGCAAATTTTGCATGAGTTTTCAATGGCTGCAGGCACTGAGGTAAATCTTACAAAATCAAAACTCTTCTTTTTCAATATTGATATTTCGATTTAGAGAAACCTATCCTGAATTTTAGGCTTTCAAAGAGATTCATTTCCCTCGAAGTATCTGGGAGTTCCTCTCTTCAACAAACTGTTTCACACACACATCTGGTAGCCTGTTTTGAATAAATTGAAAGACAAAATAAGCAAGTGGAAAAACAGAGCCCTAAATTTAGTAGGGAGGTTGATTCTTACTAAGGCAATCCTCCAAACCATCCCTATTTTTATGCTATCTGCCATTCCGGCACCAACTGGAGTCATTAATGAAATTAGAAACATTCAAAGAGAATTTCTCCAAGGAAAAGGTGAAGAGAATAATAAATGGGCTTTGGTGGCTTAGGATAGGATATGCAAACCTAAATCCCATGGTGGTTTGGGTTTACATGATCCAAAAATTCTAAACAAAGTTCCGGGTGCTAAAGTTTGGTGGAGATGGCTGAAGGAAATATGAGCCCCATGGGCTAAACTATGGAAACAAAAGTATGCAATGAATTGGCAGTAAATGAACCTTATAAGAATGATAGGACAAGTGAAAGGTTCACAAGTATGGAATAGGGCCTGGGAGAACAAAGCCTTAGTTCAAAAACATAGTTTGTAGGAGATCGGAAGTGGAAAATGGGCCAGATTCTTGGAGGACAATTGGCAGCAGGAAGGAAATTTCAACAGTGAGGAATTAGCAAGTATCCAGGAAGATACCATAAATAATGGATTAATTAGGGTAAGTGACTATTGGGATAATTCAAGGAACAATGGCAAATGGAGAATATGGAAACTTCCAGTTTACAATGAGATGAACACGCTGAAAACTCAAGCTAAAGCCCTTGAAGATATTCTAGACAAAAGGTAGATTCTAACCTCATCTTCAGATGATAAATTAAGATGGGGAAGTAATAAGGTAGGTATCTTCAACCTTAAAGAAGCCAAAACAATAGCTACAGGGCTTAACTTCCCAAGCACTAACAAGACCTGGAAAAACCTTTGGACTAACACTCATTGGATGAAGATCAAACTGTTCAAGTGGTTGGTTCAACAAGGCAAGATTCTCACTTGGGAAAATCTAAGAAAGAGAGGCTTCATTGGCCCCTCCAGATGTCACCTATGTGGACATCAGGAAGAAACCTCAAATCATCTCCTCAGTCTATGCTCCTTCACTACCACATTATGGAACTGGGCTAGATATGTCTTTGAGCAGACAGACAGGCAGGAAAATGATATCATTGCTACGATAAAGAATTAGAGACAAGATTTTTTGGACAATGAGACAATAAATGTAGCCTGGGCTTTGACTCCAGGGTTCATAATCTGGAATGTATGGAAGGAGCACAACAACAGGATTTTCAAAGACAAAACAGGCCTGGTGAGCAGCATCATCAAGCTAATTCTTAAGCAACTCAAGGAAACGGTCACCACCCTTGGGAGTTTCTCTACAGATAAACCCATAGGTCACAGAGAGGCAAGCATCCTGGAAAAGTTGGAGCTTTAAGCACATCTCCCTCAAATCCCTCTGCAGATCAACAAGCATACCTCAAAAGGAGAGGCTTTATGGCACCCCCCTTCTTGAGGTTTCTTAAAGTTTAACATAGATGGAGCCTCTAAAGGAAATCCTAGAGATGTTGGGTATGGAGGAGTCATGAGAGATGAGAAGGGCAACGTACATGTAATTTTCTACAATTATCTTGGAAAAGCTACCAACAATATGGTTGAACTCATGGCAATGGAACTATGCATGGAAATACTGATCAAGTACAACATGCATAATGTCATCATTGAGGCTAACTTGGAATTAGTCATTAATTTAGTCAAGCGGATAAGTGCAGGATCTGCACCAGAGAAAATTTCAGGTCACTGGCGACTTCTGCAAGTCTATCAAAAAATTCAAGCACACCTAAGAATTCTAAGAACTCTCAGATTTGTGCATGTTCGTAGGGAAGCCAACAAAGTAGCAGACTGGCTGGCCAATGAGAGGGTTAGAAGCAAACGAACCGACATGTGTTACAGGTGGGAGGAGGTAGTAGATAATAGGCTGTAAGATGAATGCTTATCTCGGGCTCTCATGGACACGCAACAATATCAAAACAGACCAAGAGACAGTGTTTTACCTTTCGTCAATGAGGAATAAGAACATAGTAGAAAGTTTTAAAAAGGAGGAGAACTTTAGGACCTCTCAGAAAGTCAACAAAGTCTACATTAGACCAGGAGCTACAGGGAGGAAAAGCTAGGAGGAGATGTGCCACCAAGAAAAACGTCAACAGGAAACAGCAGGCTGCCGAGAAGATCGACATAGGGATTCCAGGTAAGAGGTGGCCCTTTCAGGTGTGTCTTCCTCGAGCAGTGTAGCGGGGGCAAGGGGAAACGAAAATCGAAGTCCATACCTACTTGGGATAAACCACCCTCATCGGGCGCCCTATAATCCGGAAGCGATTTTCCTGAAAGTCAAGCGATCCCACTCAGCGACCAACGCATGGTGGGGGAGGGAGAGAGCTTACCGCCCTCATCGCACGATATTCCTCGGGCTTGTGTGCTACGTGACTTTGATTTTGGCCATCAGATTAGAAGGGCACAGATCTACGGCCACAGTTTTCCGTGCAGGTTTGTGGGTCGAGATGGTCAAAACCGCTTACGGTTTACCACTCTTATCGGGAGCCCTTGAACCTAAAAGCGGATTTTCAGAAAATCTGGCGATGCCACTCAGCGAGCAACATGTGGCGGGGGAGGGTGAGAGAATATTGCCCTCATTGCGTGGTATTCCTCGAGCTTTTTAGGTTGTGCGATATGGATAGTAGCTGTTGGATCAGAAGGGAAGATCGACAGCTATAGTTGGTCAAGCAGTTTAGTGGGTTTTCTGCAGGCCATTGCTCCGCGTGATACAAAATTAGACCGTCATATTAAAAGAGGATAGATCAACAGCTGCGAACAAGCATTCGGACTCGGGGGTCCACGCCTTTTCTTGTGGGTCCATGGCAGTTTAGACTTTGGTTTTTGGTTTTCTTTAGGGGTTTTCCCCTCTTCCCTTTATGGGGTTTAGCGCCTCTAAGCACTTGTTGTAAACTTTGTACATTATTTGCTTTCCTAAGTCAACAGAAGGTTTGTCTCTTGCTTCAGCAAAAAAAAAAGAGTACTACAACAGGACTTTAGCCCATTATGGTCTTCCTGCGTTGCTCCGATGAAGAACAACATAAGGCATGGAGGGCCACCACCTATCACTACAAGATTTCTGTCTCCCACAATGAACAAGGGCTAGAAGGACTGCCCATCATCTGATGTAGAATTCCTTCTCCACACACAAGTATATGGTTCCACAAACTACTCCTGGTTGATCATAACCTTGAGTTCAACAACGGCCTCTCTCGCAACTACCTTTGCCCATCAAGGTGTTGCTCACTGGGCTCAAAATTGGGCACTATCATGTTGCACTCCAGCATACCATAAGTGCCCAATCACATTCACAATTGGTCCACTATCACACTTCCTTCCAACAGTCCACGAGTGACAAAGTCCACGTTGTAGCATCTACACCTATCTAGGGAATCCTCGTGTCTAGGATACCCCTACACATGGCTGCCAACAGACTTATCCACATTTTCCCTTTTCTATGCAATAGAGGAGTTATTTTGCAAATCTTGGCACCAATCTATCTATAAATCATCAACTCAAGAGGATGACCAAACTGCCCTGCATCATTTTGGTTCTCCTCTTGACATGACATATACCAAATTGTTGATGTAATTTCCCTTAATATGCCCTTTAAATGTCTTAATCTAGGACTGCCAAGTGTTCCCTCCTTCTGCTTTACAAGTTCCTTTATGGCAGCATGTCTAGGTCACCCTTGTCACCTTACTAACAACCCTCAAACATGACAAGAGAATATGTCCATACTAGTACTTCGTCCCTTACATAAATTCAACACTGAAACAACATAACATACCTTGAGATCTTAAGCTTATCTGTTGTAGGTGACATTGACTGGTTAGGGAAACTATTAGCTCATAGTTGATCCATCATTTCACTTCCTAACTATCCCTTACAACTACAACATGCTCATCATGTAACCTTGTTTTTCTATGCTAGTGTATAGGCATGTTTCGAGCCCTCTCGAATATTATGCGGCCTTCTTACCACTGAAATTTAAGGTTTCATATTACCCTCACCATAGAAAAAAACCTACATCTACCCTCGCAAGACATAACAAACACCAAAACCCGTGCTTATCCACCCATAATTACTCCCTGAAGCAATGACATCCTTCCCTGAAATTTTGGCCCAGCAAACAGTCCAAACATTGCCCTAAGTCAGACTTGTTTCTCCTTTCAAGGTTGTGGCTAAGCTTCTATTATGGTTCTCTATGAAATGTGCATTATGATATCTCAAATGACTATACAACACCTCCTATATATACACTATTAGAGGTCTCCAACGAATTCCTTGAAGAGACATGTCTCTTGGACCTAGCCTACATGACTTGAGTGTCCATAATTAAATTTTAACTTCAAAAATTCATATCTCGAGCTCTAGAGCTCTGATTTGGGTTATTTTCAAAGCAATGGAATTGACACACCAAGCTCTATCACCTCAAATTCTCTCATGCTTAAATTATTCATGGTATTGGCCCAAATCCTGATGAGTGCAAAACCCCATGCTTGGGCTCCCAGCCCACAAGCATACTTGTGGCACTTTTCCCACCAAACCCTGAACACTAGGGCTTGGATTACATCCCAAGATACATAAAAATCAACACTCCCACTTAGCGAGGGAGGTACTTCAAAGACTAGGAAGTAACCATCATCATCTGGAGACACTAGCCCATCTGGCATCAATCACTATACCCTATAGAATGAATCCAACAATCTCAGTAGTGCCTTTGCCTCCTCACATCTGAACCCGAAGATCCCGAACCTCCATACTGCTTCTCCCTTTGAGGCTAAACTCTCTCTGAGCCTACATAATCTCCACTAGCTCAGCCCTGCAAGTACTCATCCTCTTGGATCAAATACCACTCATGCAAATCCCACCAATCTCAAATATGCAACATCATAATCTGATGAAGATTATAGCCTACAAATATCTAGTCCATCACATGAAGCCATCTCAATCAACCTGATCTCATCCAAGCCAAAGAAACCCTTGAGTTGTCTCAATCATCCATGGAAAATCAAAGCAATTATGTGATAAAAAAAAATCTTCCCTAGAACAAACTATTGTTCAACGAGCTCACTAGTAATCCACTAGAACTCCCAGCTAATCTCAATGCCAAGTCAGTCAAGATCACATCTCCATGTCTTCAGTTGAATCCTCTGCTCCATGATCTAGACATTGAAAACTCCCTTTGAGTTGATTCATTGTGCACACTTTGATTCGTTGTACCTCAAAGTAGCTCAGATATGCTCTAAAACCATGTTGATTTTCCACGATCTTAGATCTAGGTTAGAATCTTAAAATCTATGATGCTACCAAAATAAGAATCTCAACGATACTACTTTTCATCGCGGAATATAAACATCAGCAAATCACACATGCACGAAATATAGACAACTTTTTACAATTTTGTTAACCCAACTTCGTTATATTATTCCAACTAATATAATACAATAGTCTAGGGCTATCGTACCAATGATAATGGCCCTTATACATCCACTAGTGCAACATACAAAACTGGGTCTTGGTGTCGGTCCATCGACAACCAAACTACCCTCAACAAGATACTTTGACCATATGGTTGTCGCATTCTCTCTCATCTCCTCTCATTCGTACCCTATACATGCCCGGTCCTTCGTCTCCTGATCTGTAGCTCCTACCTCTATCAGTGCTCCAAGTTCATCTAGCCACTAAACCTTGGTTATCAATCTGATCACTAGTTATGCCTTATCCCATCAAGGGCACAACACATCGAGACTCCTATCAAGTTGTTCACAGCTCCACTTGTGAACAACACTCGATCTTCCCACTGCTTCTCCTCAGCTACTTAGGGACTTCAACCCACTATGGTCTTCATGCACTACTCCAATGAAGACAAACATAGGGCAAGAAGGGATGCCACTTATCCCTACAAGATGTCCATCTCCGACAATGAACATGGGCTAGGAGGATTTCCCATCATATGTTGTAGAAGTCCTTCTCCACACACAAGTATAGGGCTCGACAAACTACTCCTGGTTGATCAAAGCCTTGAGTTCAACAACTACCTCTCTCACAACTACCTTTGTCCATCAAGGTGTTGCTCATTGGGCTCCAACTTGGACATTATCACATTGTCCTCCAGTAGACCATAAGTGCCCAATCACATTCACACTTCGTCCACTCTCATGCATCCCTCCAATAGTCCACGAGTGACCAAGTCCACATTGTAGCATCTGCACCTAGCTAGGGCATCCTCATACCTAGGAGACCCCCACACATGGTTATTAACAGACTTCCATGTGTCTACTCTTTGCTCTGTAATAGAGGAGATATTGCAAAAATATAGGCACCAAGATATCTGAAAATCATCAACTCAAGAGGATGACCAAACTACCCTGCATCATTATATTTCTCCTCTTGACATGACATATACCAAACTACTAATGTAATTTCCCTTAGGATGTCCTCCAATTGTCCTAATCTAGGACTGCCAAGTGTTCCCTCCTTCTTTTGTACAATGTCCCTTCTGACAACATGTCTAGGGCACCTTGTCAACTTGCTACCATCCTTACTAACAGTTCTCAAATATGACAAGCGAATCTATCCATACTAGGACTCCATCCCTTACAAAAATTCAACACTGAAACAACATAACATACCTTGAGATCTAAAGCTTCTCTATTGTTGGTGATATTTACTAGTTAGGGAAACTATAAGCTCGCAGTGTATCCATCATTTAACCTCCTAACTATCCCTTATAGCTACGGCATGCTCATCTTATGAAATTGTTGTTCTACGCTAGTGTATAGGCCTGTTTCCAGCCCTCTGGTATATTATGCAGCCTTCTTGCCACTGTAATTTAGGGTTGCATATTATCCTCACCACATAACAAACACGTGGGTTCCCTCAAAAGACATAACAACCACCAAAACCCATGCTTATCCACCCACAATTACTCCCTAAAGTAACAACATCCTTCCTTGAAATTTTAGCCCAGTAAACAGTCCAAACGGTACCCTAACTCAAACCTATTTCTCCCTTCAAGGTTGCGTCTAAGATTTTGTTATGTTTCTCTAAGAAATGTGCACTTGGATATCTCAAATGACTCTAAAACACCTCTCATATATACACTAATTGAGGGCTCCAACGAATTCCTTGAAGAGACATTTCCCTTGGACCAAGCCTACATGACTTGATTGTCCATAATTAATTTTCAACTTAAAAAATTAATATCTCAAGTTCTAGAGCTCTGATTTGGGTGATTTTGAAGCATTGGAATCATCACGCCGAGATATATCACCTCAAATTTTCTCATTCACAAATTATTCATGGTTTTGGCCCAAACATCGATGGATAAGAAACCCCATGCTTGGGCTCCAAACCCACAAGCCTACTTGTGGTGCTTTTCCCTCCAAACCCTGAACACTAGGGCTTGGAGTACCCCCCAAGCTACACAAAAATCAATAAGGTCATCAAATTTCCTTCCATGGAAGAAAAGGATAGATTTGATCCTCATAGAACTTATTGAATATGTTAAGGGTTCAATCTCCAAACGATCTAAAGATAAATCTCAAACACTATCAAAGTACATGAAAGGGGAAGTAAGGGATCAAATAATCCTCATAGAATCAATCTATGAAAAGTTTGTATAATTGTTTTTCGTAAGCAAAGCAAGAGAATTTATATCATTGAGAGTCGAGCTATACAAGATGAAGGTATCAAAGGAAGAAGGTGTAACCTCATACCTTGTGAGGGTACCTCAAATAAGAGGTCAACTACAAGATCTAAGGGAAATAATGTCTCATAAATAAATGACCATCATTGTGCTCAATGCACTACCTAATGAATGGGGCAACTTTGTATCAAGCATCTATGGAAAGAGGGAAGCCACTCCATTCAATGAACTTTGGTCATTATGAAAAATTTAAGAAACTAAGTTAAATACAAATAGTAATATTGTATCAAATGAACAATTTCAATCATATGTTGTCATGGCTAGGAGGAAAGGGAAGTTTGGAAAGTTGGATCCTCAGAAATGGAAGAAGATAGACATGTCAAAGATCCAATTCTATGTGTAATGAATATGGGCACTTTATGAGGAATTTTCCTAAACTCAAGAAGCATAACAAGAAGAGAAAAGAAACAAATGAATCCCATATCACCAAATAAATAGAAGAACCTAAAAAATAATAAGTCAAAGAAAGAAGAAGTGGTAGACCTCCACTATTAGAAAGTGTCTCACTCACCTAGCCTATTGTTCAAGTTACCAAATCAAGAAGGAAGCATCACAATTATAATAGGATGCATTATTGCACAAAGAAATATGACATCATCATAGAAGCATGACATAGCCAAATTATAAGTCTATGTGGTTAAAGAAGTCATCGTGATAGAAAGTAAGTAACTCATGGCCTCTTCATTGAAAGCATAAAAGGATATCTAAAGTGGTTGAACATATGGTTGGACAAAGTCATCTATAAATATAGAAGAGAAATAAAGGCCATCAAACATTATCGTTATTAGAAATAAGAATTTGCAGAATAAGGATGATCGAGATCCTCCATGATAATCTTCATAAGAAGGTCCACCCCTACTATGAAGAAAGAAAGTGCCTCGTAGATAGTCCAAATTCCTCCTTGTGTGGGATTCATTGGTAAGGTATGATGACAAAGATGTGTAGCATGTTAATTTGTTTGAAGTACTTTCATCTTCAAGCAAGGAAAGGAAGTTTCTAGAAGGAAGTTTAGATGACCAAAAAGGAGGAAGAGGTTTGTATATATTTGATATATAAAATCATGTCATCACATAGTTTCAAATGAAATAGGTAGAATGCTCTAAGTCATGAGTGTGATAAAATAAAAAGGGACTCTTCGTTAGGAATGATATATGAAGGTATGAAGGCAATGTACCTTGAACTCTTCCACATATTGACAAAGATGAAATCAATATGATATGACCTCATGAACAATAAGAGGTAGTGGATGATTATGGTTTCTATAATAAATGAACTATTTGTAGAATATCTTGAGGAAGAAATATGTGTAAAAGAAGAGTAAGATGTATCTATAGTCACATGAGATAAGATAAGGAATCAACATTTGCTATTGATTGGAAAGTTTATTTATGACATATCTATGGAAAAGGTATGAAGAACCTGATAATTCTGAAAATGAAGGAAACCCTTAATAATGAATTTCTTGGAGAGAGATTCATACATGTGCAGGATGTTGATGTTATAAGAAGTTGATGTCATGATGAAAAGTCATCTTAAAAAGGTAACTTTTATTTATTGTTCATTTTGATTTTTGAGAAATCATCTGGTTGGGTTGAAACATGGCTACTAAAAGAGAGTTGTAGAAGTCACTTACAATTAATACTCATTTGATTAGATGGAATATCCTAAAAGAAACATGATTTGGAAAAGGTGGTTGTATGAAGGATAGTCAAATGTGGGCTAGAATATCACTTTCCAATGAAGAGAAGGATTACATGATTATTGGTTAAAGACTATGGTTTGTTGAAGAGAAAGTGATGTAGAAGATGGTCAATAATATAATGCACTGCGTAATCCCCCATACTTAAATTCAAAAAGAGTCAAGGGATCTCTACTTGAATGGTTCATGAGGCACAATACTTGCTAAGGTTTTGCAAATGGGGTAGCAAGCTAAGTGGGCTTGATTGTGGAAAAACTCCACAGTTAAGCGCGCTTGAGCCAGAGGAGTTCTGGGATGGGTGACCTCCTGGGAAGTCCTGGTTACCGGGTGCAAGCCCCGGAAGTGATGATTGATGCTATGTGATTCGTTCTCCACATTTCACTAGTTTCAATCCCACTTCTTCACCCCTGTGAGCATCACCCGATGCAATGAGTGCTAAGTGAACTATTCAAAAATCATGAGAAATTAGTCAGTTACGACTACCTCTCATGGAAATGGTCATACGTTTGAATGACTTACTTAACGCAGTTGAATCCCGAAAATGATATCTAATATAAATAAGTTATGAGAAAGAATGACCCATGATGAAGAAGTTGAAGTTCATAACATGATGCAGAAAGAGGAGCCCTACAAGTATTAGATAGTACCATGATCTCCACCAAACAATACCAAGAAGATCAATGGTCTTCCACTCAATATAACTTGGGGAATATGGCTCACAAGAAACCGGAAGCTATTTGAAGGACATGAGACTTTTCCCCTCAAATGTGAATTATAATCTTTAAATATACTAAATGCATATCCATAGATTGCAGAAAGATTAAAAAAACAAAAACAAAAACAAAAAAAGATAAAGGAAAAAATAAGAATTCATAAATAAGGGCACTCCTTCAACATGCTTTAATGTTGCCTCTCAAGTTCATCCCCCAAAATTAGGTTAGCGAGGAATCTTATATCTCATAGTGTAATCTTAAAGGTTGGGATAGGGAAAGAAAACTAACAATTACTATAAACCAATGGCTCTCAAATTAACCCTATTGTTGGTTGGAGAATATGAACTTACATAGCTACAAAATTTGGGGATTCACTATTGGTTATTCAATGGTTATGAAAGGAAACAGCATTTGTAAATTGATATCTAACAACCATTTTTTTTATGATAAACAAGGGAAAGTGGAAATATTTTCACACTTTTATTTGAATCGTATAAATAAGATAGGAACAGGATAGTTGATGGCTTTTCAAAAGAGGCATAGGGTATAGATTGTGGTACTTGGACTGATTATTGAAATACAGTTGATTTATCTAATTCACCTTGGCCATAAGTTTTATTTTCTAGAGACAATGGATAAATTCCAGACTCTGATCTTTGCAATGACGTATTTCAGTGTTTTAATGTCGTGAACAAACATTTTTATTTTGTGATGGGTTTGAGATATTGCTTTTGAAATATGTAATTTGTGTCCTTTTAAGTCAAGGAACCTTTTTTCTCTTTTGATTTATCTTAATGATATGTTTAAAGGCGTGTATGAAAGGTTTTTTCTACATCGAATTACATAGAAATTTTGAATGCCTTAAAAGATATGACGATGTATTTTTTAATAAATAAAATATTAGATGTTTTCCCATGGAAAGAAAAAAAACAAAAAACAAACAAAAACAAAAAACAATTTATTGTCCATGATTTAAATTAGTTTATCACTGCATTGAATATTAGTCCCAAGTAAAATGTTGAAACTAATATAAAAAAAATGGTTTACAATTGAAATAAGCATGTCAAAAAGTGACTTACCTTACAATAATGCAATAAAATGAAAATTAGTTAATTAAAATATTACTTAGATGAGGCATCACAAAAAATATTTGTTGCTAACCAATGCATTTCATATTTAGATGCCATGGCATTTCTCCAAAATGTACATTATCCTCTTATAACCTTTTACATATGAAATTAATTTTATATAAATAAAGGGAACAAATTAAATTTAATAAAAATGTATATAATAGTTGTATCCACAAAAAGAAGCTATATAAATGAATTTACATATAAATTGATAAAATCCCTTTGAAATAATCTCTTCCACTTCCCATAGGAAGTCTACTCATGGATCAAAAATGAATGAGTGGGACATGAAATATTAGTCTCTATAATATTAGTGTAGCCCCCATATTGTTATTTTTGTGCTCCATGGAAGATCACTATTGTTATTATTGATCTCTTACATTATTATTGTTATGTAGGCCCTAATTATATTTTGACCCTTTAGACTTCTATATATAGCAAGGAGGTCATGTTGTTTGAATCATCTAAGATTTTTCAATTATGGGATGTAAATGGAGGTTCCCCCTCGAAGTTGTTTATTATCTAGTCGGTGAGCTATCTTTTCTTTTGTTTCTATGTTGTTTTGGATTTGGATACATAACATTTGGTAGCAGAGCTCTTGATCTTAGGGTTTCGCTGCTTCAAACAGATCATCGTGGAATGTTTGCTATAATTTTTTTCTTGTGAGGCCTCAGACCATGAATTTGTTACCATGTGGAGGAAAAATATTCATGGACGTTTGGATGTTATTTTATACCTTGGTGCATTATATTTTCAGATATATGGTCCAAGGAAGTTATGGTTTCTATGTGCTACATAATTTTGTCTCAAACAAACATCCCAAGGAAAATCACCCTAACTTTCTCTTAGAGAATCAGATTTGAATTTCGTAAAAATTGACTGAAATTACATGGAATGTAGTTTTTTCGATGTCATTTTTAGGGTTGAATGTTAAAACAGTGACACATGGAATCCCTTACAATTTTGCTTTACTGAAACAATCCATAATCAAGTTATCGTGGGATATTTGGCATAACTTTATCTAGAAGAAGTTATTCATGATCTAACTAGTGCAGTTGAAAGAAGGCATAGAGGGATACCATAGGACACAATTTCATACCTTGAGAAGTTGAAATCATGGAGATACAGTAGTTTCAAGGCAGCCTTATCAACAAGCTCAAAATAAAGCTCTTAAAAGGTGTGTATTTTTAAATTTACATAAATTTGTTTGAAAAAATAGATTGAAGTTATTAAAAGGACATAGTGAAGCATAGATATCATTAATTGATTCCAAAATGCCTCCCAAACAAAAAAAATTCTACACCCATTAAGCCCTCAGAAATTTCTACTATGACGCATGAAGAAGAAATGTGACATGATATATAAAAATTAAGAGACCAAGTGCAACAATTTTCACTCTCACAAGAGCAACAAAAATTGAATTTGAAGCAATGATGAATGTTAAGCTGGATTACTTAAGAAGAAAAAATAAAAGGGGACACCCAAGGTTTAAAAGATGAATTGGAAGCAATGATGAATGTTAAGATGGATGGTTTAAAAGGGACATGAAAGGTTTAAAAGAAAACATGGAAGGTTTGAAGGAAGGTTTAACAAAGTTGGTACAAGAAAGGCTTCCTAATGGTGACAAGGTAGTCCATGAAACTCGTGATGAAAATAGAAGGAATGTAAATCATTATTTTAGAGACTCCACATTTGGGTTGAAGGAAAATCACATTAGAAATATTGAAATGAGGAAGTTTGGTGGCAAGGATCTGGTAACATGGATAATATATATGGAGAAGTTATTTGATCTACACGATGTGCAACACACGCAAAAAGTACACATTGCATCTTTATATTTAGAACCCAATATGTTTGTGTGGTATCAATGATCCAAGTGGCTCCAGACACAGGCAGAAATCCCACAGGACTCAGAAAGGGGAAAAATTCAAAGTGGCCAGATTACTCCCAAACCAGCACCAGATCGAAGTGCTCGTCACCCTGATTCCAACAGTGTGAACGACACTCAAATCCGAGCTCGTATGAAGGAGAACGAGCTAGTCAAAGTTTTGTTCAAAGTTGGTTTATGGACTAGGTTTAAGTGTCCTACAATTTCACTGACCTCCGGGCATGAAACATAGCTCTCGAAAGTGGGTGAATTTGTTGGACTGTTAATTTGTCTAATATCCCCTATAATAGACAAATTCAAAAAAGTGTATTTGTTATTATAAAAAACAAAAAAATATATATTAATTTGGGTGGCGGGCCATGACCCCCACCACCCCCATCGAACCCAACACTATGTAATAACAAAAACTATTTAAAAATGGTCAATGGGCCATGACCCCCGCCGGCCCCCAACTAACCACATAACATAATTTAAATTTAAATATGGCTCGGTGGCCATTACCCCGTCGAGCCCTCCAACCAACTCCCATATTACATGATATATAAACATATTACATGATATATTTCAGCCACTTTTTTCAAAGTGGAGTGCAGGTGTCAGTATTCCATGTGCGAACAGTCATTCCATGAGATTTGATGTTGCGAGATTCATGGTATGACCAGTGTCAGCAATTTGACATCCTCTTCTTCAGATGGCCCCCAGATGTGAGGTATATGCAGTGCGTTCATGCACTTATTTTTTCTATGAGATGCATTGTGCTACATAGATCCTTGTTTGATGTTTGATGTGGGATCTTGTTTCTTACTTGTTTCAGAATTCCTACTTGATGTGACACAGACTCATTTGTGGGATGTATTACTTTTCATAATTAGTCATGTTTTGTTTGAGATCCCTTTATCATTATGTTGATGGGATATTCATGTGTCGCCATGTATGTTTGTATTGAGATCCCTCTTATGCCATGTTACAAGGTGCTCATTATCATCATGCATGAGTTTATGTCATATTGATAGGAATCATTTTTGAATGAAAGTTCCCGCAGCAGAACATCTCTTGGAGCCACTCCTGTATGAGGGCATTTTCCTTGTATGATAACGACGTCGCCTCTTATGTACATCATCACTATTGACAGCACTTAATGCAGCGGCCTACACCATCTTGACACTGGGGCCCGTGGACGTAGTCCCTTTTGGACGAACTCCGTTATCAACATCTTATGTCTTATGATGTTGATTCTTGTCATGTTCCTTATTTTTTACAACATGCATTTATGTTCCTTTATGCTATTTTAAATGCAATTATAATCACATCATGAAAGCAAAAGATCTTGGTTAAATCCGGGAGTTGAGTCAACTTAGATCAAGTTTGGTATCAGAGCGGTCTTTGCATGGATGTGAATTGAAAGCGTGAACAATGGAACGTGCAATGGCAAAGGATGAAAAAGGGATGTAAGAAACCATGCTCAAAATTTCCAAAAGGGTCACAGAAATAATGTATGAAGCTCTACAAAAAGAGACAGAGGAAAAGGAGCAGTTGCAGCTTCAGTTGCGAGCCACGAAAGAGGCCCTGGAAGAACTGAAGCACAACAACCAAAATCTTCAAATAGATAACATTGAATTGAAGATGCGTCTACAAGAAGAGAAAGAGGAGAAACATAGTTTGCTACAATAGCTGTGAACTAAGGACGAGGCCTTGGAAAAGCTGCAGCGTGGCCCATGTAAGGTAAAAAGTAATTCTCTAAATTCATGTATGTGTCCTGATGATGATTTCGCTGTTTTTGAAAATCATACCATAAAAATTGGCTCCAAATCGTTGAAGAGAATGGGGTATGAAGGAAAAGGCTTGGGCATAAATGGCCAAGGCATTGTCAACCCCATCAAAGTAGAAGAATTACCCCTTCAGGCAGGACTTGGGTATGTGAGAAAGGAAGTTGGGGAATGCGCGATACAGCTAGCGAACCACCAACAACAGATGATGAGAAGCCCTCATCAGTTCTTTTCAAATCGACAGAGGAGGTAAGAGATGTTGATTTCCTTTCAGTTTCGTCTTCACATAGTATGATTTCTATTGGAGATGTGGAGATACTAATTACAGGGACAAACATGAGGCTCCTTACGAGGATGAGGTACAAGGAGGAAAAAGAACTTGGTGTTAATAACCAAGGCATAACTCAACCATTTGGAGACCTCGATTTGTAGACTTGGGATACACCGAAGGAGAATGCTCGAAGGTATCATATGCTTCTAAGACATCGTTGAAATCGTCAAGGAAAGAGAATGATGGGAACACATCACCATCATCCCATGGCAGTGGCCATTGCAGCGAGAGAGGTGAGGCAAACACTTATCACCATACTTACACCAGAGACGACAAGGAAAGGTATAACTAGTCTCGATATTCGAATGTTCATTTCAATTATAATCATGTTGTTAAAGATGAACGTAAATCATGGAATCGAAAAACATGTACCTTTTGTGGATTACATAACCATACATTTTCTAAGTGTTGGAAAAGAATAGCAGCACACAAAGGGAGGAGACGTGAAAGACCCTCTCAACAGCAAGTAAAGAAACATGTTAAGCAAATCTCGAGGAAGAAGACCTATTGCAGTCATTGCAACATAAGTGGTCATCAAAGAGCCACATGTTGGAGGCTCCATCTAGAGCAGCGCCTTAAAGACAAAGTGACGGTGCATGAACCAAATGAAATGGTTGTTCGACAAACAAAACCACCACAAGGGGATGACCCATTCACACCAATAAGTGAAAAAATGGTTTCTAGATACGTTAGCTTGTCATGGTCGTGCTTTTGTAAATTATTTGTTGCATTTTAAGATGTAAAAGTGATGATGTGTTTTCCATCACCTATTAAGCAACAATGATGTCTGGTCCTATTTTAAGTGGCATGATAAAATGTGAAGAGATGTCGTATTTCCATCACTTGTCAAAGAAACAATAGTGTTGGCCTTATTTTTGTAAATCATGTGTTGTAGTGATGATGTGTTTTTCATCACTTGTTGAAGCAATAATGATATGTTGGCCTTGTTTTCGTAGCTAGGGTATTGCTTCCACTTTGATGTAAACTTGACCGTCGAGTATGTGTTATAAACTCGTGGCAAGTATGGGATCCTTGGGTCATTAGTTGGTCATAACAATCAAGCATGTAATTTGCATAATGGTACTACAGGTTTGCAGAGGTGGTAGGTGTCGGCTCATTGCAGGCTCTGAAGAACAAAGGTGAAGAAGATGGAAGTGAGACCTTTTCAGAACGCTGGTGATGCAGACAAGGTACAGAGAAGTTGCAAATTATTTTTCATGCTTTTGGAGGACCAAAAGCTCCTCTGTGGGGAGGATTTATCCAGGTGGCTCCAGACACAAGCAGAAGTCCCATAGGACTCAGAAAGGGGAAAAATTCAGAGTGGGCAGATTACTCCCAAACCAGCACCAAATCGAAGTGCTCGTCGCCTTGATTCCAATGGTGCGAATGACACTCAAATCTGAGCTCGTATGAAGGAGAAAAAGCCAGTCAAACTTTTGGTCAAAGTTGGGTTGTGGGCCAGGTTTAAGTGTCCTACAATTTGGCCGGCCCTGGAGCATGAAACCTAGCTCCCAAAAGTGGGCAAATTTGTTGGATCATTAATTTGTCTAATATCCCTTATGTTAGACAAATTCGGAAAAGTTTGTTTGTTATTATAAAAAACAAAAAAAAATATTAATTTAGGTGGCAAGCCATGACCCCCGCCACTACCATTGGACCCAACACTATGTAATAACAAAAATTATTTAAAATGGCAGATGGGCCATGACCCCCGCCAGCGCCCAACCAACCGCATCACATAATTTAAATTTAAATATGTCTCAACAACCATTACGTCGTCGAGCCCTCCAAACAACTCCCGTATTACATAATATATAAACATATATTTGGGGTGGGTAGGCCACCTCCGGTGGACCCGGCCCACACCCCCACCACAATACCCCAAAAACATGGGTCGACGGGAATCGAACCCGCCCAGCCACGTGGTCAGCCCGCACCATGGGCGGCCCAACCAACCCACGCCTCCATACCGCACAAAATGTAACGGTACCAACCACATTCAATGCAACCTCCGCACCAAACAAAACATAATGTGCCATATTAAGGAGGGGCGGGATTTGATCCCCCAACCCCTCCTCAACCACTCATTTATCTTTACCAACCCACCAACGGCGTGGGGTTGGTAAATCCGCCAGGAAAATTTTATATAAACCCTTAAATTTATTTGCACGAAGGGGAGAAAGGATCGAACGACAGATTTGAGAACGGAGGTGTGGAACGGAGAACAGAACCATGATGCAATTCTAGGAGGCAAAATGCGGTACAAAAATCGAGACAACATTTTTTTTATTAATTTTGCAGATGGAACCATTAGCCCAAAGAAGAGGTAGGCGAAACCATGATTGAGCCAAATCTCTAGGTGGGCGAAATTTTTCCAATGTCCAAATTGGACATATTTTA
>APFE031036737.1:0-11536 GCA_000404065.3 Pinus taeda | reverse complement strand
ATCACCACCATCAATGTCATCATTATTGTCATCATTTCATTATCGTCATAATCACCATTCATGTCTTCATCATAATCATCACCATCATCATCATCATGATTATGCATATTGTCATCAATTGTCCATAATTATATGCATGATTAGAAATATCAACCTAAAAAATGTTACGAGTGCTCGAAAAGGGTTGTTAAGACATGATATATGCAAGAAAAATAACAACTTTATTTTTTAGAGATGATTGATGATCATCATCATTACTACCATTATCATCGTCATTATAATTGTCATCATCCCCACCATCATAACTAATATAATTTTTATCATAATTGTTTTCATCTTCATCATGAACATCATAATCATCATTCATGCCATTATTGTTCTTGATGATGACCAAGATGAAAATAATGATAATGATAATCAGATGATGATGACTTGGAAGATGATGCCAAAGATAATTATTATGATTTTGACCATGACAACATTTAAAAATTGGGAAGAATGGCCAAGGTCATTAGCATCATCATCATCATCATCATTGTCATTGTAACTCTTATCGTCTTTATCATCATTGTCATTATGATAACAATCACAATTCATGTCATCGTCATCATCTTCATTATCATCATCGTTATAATTATTGACATTGTCATCAGTTGTTCATAATTTTCAATGTCATAAGAAATATCATCAATGCAAAAAATATGATGTGTGTTGGAAAAGGGATGCAAAAGTGAACAAAAAATGGGGGTAAAAATAGACGTAAATTTGGATGAAGAGTAGACACAACATAAGTAGATGCAGAACAAGACATAGAAATTGACACAAAAGTGGATGAAAAATTAGATGCAATAGCTGATGCAAACTTGAACACAAAATAGGATTCAAACATGGATGAAAAAGTGGAAGAAAACATGGGCACAATAGTAGGCATAAAACTTATCATGAATTGTGGTGAAACAAATGTGGATACTACAATGAATTTAAAAAAAAAAGACACAAACTTGAATGCAAAAAGGAGGAAAAATTGGATGAAAAAAGGGATGTAAACATGGGCCAAACATGGGTGCAATAGAGAACACAAAATTATTTGCAAAATTGGACGAATTAAAAGTGGATGTAAAAGTAGATTCGAAATGGGATGCAAAAAACATAAACAATATTTGATGCAAACTTGGACACAAAAGAGGATGCAAATGTGGATGCAATAGTGGAAGAAAATGTGGGTTGCAACGAGAGGCATAAGATATGGCACAAATCATAACACAAAAAAAGTGGATGAGAAAGTGGATGTAATAATAGACAAAAAAAAAGATGCAAACTTAGATGTAAGACAAGATGCTATAAGGGATGTAAAAGTAGATGCAAACACGAGTGCAACATGAGAAACAAAATTGGATGCAAAATATGGATGCAATGCAAGTACATGCAAAAGAAGATGCAAAATGAGATGCAAAACCCAACACAAAAGTGGATGCATAAATAGATGCAATGTTTTATGCAAAAGAGGATGCAAAGATGGATGGAAAATTGGAAGAAAACGTGGGTACAACAGTAACAAAACATGGCACAAATTGTGTCACAACAAAAGTAGATGTACTGATAGATACAAAAAAAGAAGCAAATGAAGATGAAAAATAGGATGCAAAAAGGGATGTAAAAGTGGGCGTAGACATGGGTGCAAAAATGGATGTAAAATGTGATGCAACAAAATTCTATGCAAAAGTAGATGCAATATGAGACATAAAACCTTATGCAAATCTTGACATAAAAGTGCATATAAAAAGGGATTAAAAATAGATGTAAAAGTCGATGAAAACCTAGATGTATATGAGGATGCAATCGTGGATGCAAATTTAGAAACAAAAAAGGGTGCAAAGGCAGTTGTCAAACTAGGTGAAAATTATGGCACAAGAAAAATGGATGCAATAGTGGACACAATAATAGATGAAAAAGAGGATGTAAATGTGGATGCAAAACAAGATGTAAAAGTCAATGCAATGAAAGTAGATGTAAAATTAGATGCAAAAGCTAGACACAGACCTCGATGCAAAACTTGGCACAAAGGGGATGCAAAAAATATGCAAAAATGGATGCAGGAAATGATTTAAAAAATGATGCAACAGAGGATGCAAGAGATGATGCAAACGTTGATGCAAGTGTAGACGCAAAAAGTGGATGCAATAGAGGATGCAAAAGATGGTGAAACAAAATTAGGTGCCAAACTTGATGCAAAAACATGGTGCAAAGGATGGCACAAAACTTGGCACATAAAACGCGGCATAAAACTTGGTGTAAAATCTGGTGCAAAACCTATTACAATACCTGTGCTAAACTTGATGTAAGACTTTGGTGCAAAACTCGGTGAAAACTTTGCATCAAGTTTTGCACCATATTTGATAAATGGACACAAATAGCACCAAAAATGGTCTCTAGACGTAAAAAAGGAAGCAAAAAGGGATGCTAATCACAGGGTTTTGTTGTAGTGAAGTTCTTCTTTGAATTAAAATATGTATTTTTATTTAATAAAAGTTTCTTGAAAAGGGATATATGTTAATTGTATTGTGATACTAGCTAATTTCTAAGTTTCTTGTGAAATAATTATGCATTAGATGCATGATAGAAATAACTAATGATGTGCTTCTAGGCACATAGATATTCATTTCTAATTTTCTTGAAGAAAGTGTATGTTTTATATATACATAGATATAGTTTCTTTTTAGAAAAAGTGTGCATACTTAATATATGAAAATGATGGTTTTTACGAGATATCTCTTGGAAACAAAAGTAGAGATTTTTTCCCTAAAAGACACATATGAATAGTGTTCATACAAGAACAATAATTCCATACTTGTTTCATGAAAATATTATGTGCATTGAAGTAAAAGTAATTGTGTTGGGAAAAACACATGTTGCATGTACATAAGGGTAGTTATTGTAACATTGGAAATATTATTTTTGTGTGCACGTAGAAAAATTATTATGTTGACTTTATTGAAAATAATAAATCGATGTTAACTTTCTTGAAAATATTAGTCTCTTGAAAAGATTGCCTGCTAGATGAGTTGGGTCGACTTCTTGATTTTGGTGCATAAAAGGTTAAGTTAACCTTGTTATTGTTTCTTGATTTTTATGCATAAATATGGGTATCTATAATAATTTCTTGTAAGGGAAAGCATGAGAAACTTACTTAGAGGAAGATAGAGAAATGGGGTTATAATGACTTCCTTTAAGAAAGAAGTATGTAATTGTTTACATGAAATGATGGTAGAATTCTAGAGAAGGGAATATGTGTTGCAAACATTAAAGAAGGGCTATTATGATAAGCTATTGGATGCACAAAGACTAGCCATTGTGTTATAGAGGTATGTTCTTTGTATGGATAGAAGAACTATTGAGCAATACTTCTTTAGGAAAACAATATGTGATTACTTTTATGCTAACATAACTATTATTTTAGTTTCTTGTTGAATGAGATGTGTATGCACATGAGATTTGTTAGCTTTCATTAGAAAGGATATACATTCGCATGTAGGAAAAGACAATAGGTTGTGTGAGATTGCTTTATAAAGTAATAGCTAAATGACTAGATCTTTTGATAAAGTTTATGTAAATTTTCATGTAAGAAAATTATAACTGATGTTGTAATTAGTCCCTTCAAAGGAATGCCTTAGTGTTTTGTCCTCTAAGAATACGTGCTTATGCAAAGGGAAAGATTAGTTGATATAATTATTTATAAATGTAATCATGATATCAATGTTGATAATGATAACATGGGCAGGTGAAGTTGAATTACTTGCTCAAGGCATAGATTATATTTAACGTTGTGGCGGGAAAAGGATTAATGGTCCACGCAGATGAGTACGAGTTGCAAGATAGTACATTGCTAGAACAATCATGCCACAAGGATGTTGCATGTGACGGTATGTAGGTAAAGGGTTTCATGGAAAATGTATTAGCTTTTAGCTAGTTATGGGACAATTTAATGATAATTCCTTGTAATATTTTATAACAATGGTTAAGGGATGGAATCCTTTATAAGCCATTGAGTGAGGGGTTAAAACCCTCATGAGTGTTTAATAATAAGATTAAACGTTTGCTGATTTTCACCCTACGGAGTTTCCAGGGTATATCGGTGTTCAATGATGTGATTGCTTATTCTGCCAGTTTGATGATGTTGAATCCTTGATGATGATGATTCTTTATTTGATGTGATAATCATAATGTCAAAGTATGTGTTTAGGTAATATGGCTAAGGAAATAAGGAAATGGATGCAAAGTCCATAAGACAATTTATGTTATTACACTACAACAATGGTCGTTAATGGTTATGAAACTTACTATCCTTTATTGCAGTCTACTTTATGTACTAATGAACATTATATCTAATGGTTGATGATGGATGTAGAGTTGTGATTTGGATAATTACTTGTAGTAATTTGTATAAAAAATTCTAACTCCCTGCTTTTACATATGAGATTATCGGAGTATGTTACAAAATTCCAAAATAAAAAAAATCATCAATTTTCAAAATTTAATTATTTATATTTATTTTTTAATTCATTTAACGCCAAAAATTTGATAACTAATTTTTTTCAAATAATATTTGAAAGATAAATCATCACCCACTGAAAAATTTACACCCATACCAAAATTTAATCAAGAACTCAATAGCATTAAAGTAAAAGAGAAAAAACTTTTGAAATCGGGCAACCTTGATAAAAACCCATTTAACAAAAAATTTAATCAAGAACTAAATAGCATTAAAGTAAAAGAGAAAAAACTTTTGAAATGGGGCAACCTTCATAAAGACCCATCTAACAAAAAGTTTAAGTAAGCAAATAAGAAAAGACTATTGTACTTCTTTCTTATTTATTAAAATTTTAATATTTGTGGTTTAATAATTTTTTCCTCAAGAAAAACTTAATTCTACTTAATTATAAAATCGCAATATGTATAACCATACTTAATATATATCCTGTAAAGGATATATAAAGTAAACTACTCATTTAATTTATAAAATCAAAATACAAAAATTAAAAAGTTCAGTACAACGATAACCTATGAACTCTGTGAAAAAAAATAATTTAAGAAAAAGATTCTGAACAACATAACATAATTGGGCCTATGAAAAAGAAATAATCTAGGAAAAATATTTTGAAGAACATACCATAATTCACTCCAAAAAATTTGGACATATAATTTCAAAGATTAAACTTATTTCTAAATTTTGAGCTTAATCTTCAAACCGACACTGGTTCAATGGTTAAATGATTATTTTCAATGCTTAAATTAACAAACTATAATATTACTAGTAAAATTGTTCATTAAGCTTTCTGTAGACCAACTATTGCCATGATCAAGCGTAAGCCTTCTTTACAAAGACGGTGTATTGAACTCCTCGAAGCCATTTGTGAGAAATGCTCCTCGTGTCTCTTTCTAATATGTTTTTTAAATGTGTATATTTATATTTTTATTTATAAAATTTGTATTTTATTTATTAATGTTTAAAAGTTGTTGTTGAATATATTTTTATCTATTAAAACTTAAAATTCATATCTGATATATAATTGAATTGGTTTAATATATTTTATTTTAATATATAATTAGATTTGGTTTAATATATTTTTTAATTACATTTTTGAGATTTAATTTTTTATATATTTTTATTATTTCAAAATTAAAAAATATATATTTTTGATATATTATAAAAATTTACACATAAGTATATATAATTTACTTTTGAATGATGTATTTAATTAAGGACCATTTTTCAATTGTATATTTTATTTTACATCATATTATATTATGTTCATATTTTAAATTCAAATTATATTACATTTATTTATTTATTTTTTCATTTATATTATATATATTAATATTTTTTTTAATATATATTTTATTTTAATTATATTATATTAATACTTATTTTTAAATTTAAATGATTATTATTTTATTTTTTTATTCTAGTTTTTATTTTTAAATTTTTTTTTTTTATATTTGTTATACAATTTGAGTTGGCCTAATGATTAAGAGCATGTGTTTCCTTGGAAGAGATCACAAGTTCAAAACCAGAGGGGTGTATAATATGTATTCCTTCTTAATATGAGTTGAAAAAGCTAGAAAAGCTATTAGCAAACCACTAAATCTATAACATATATAAAAGTTTGGAAAATATAAATTTGTACTTGAGAAAATATATTAGTGTGCATGAAAAACTTGAAAGCTATTAGTTAATAGTAAACTATAAACTACTATAAAATATTTAATGCCTTTCCAATGAAAAACTAGGAAATATGTACTAGATTTATATCGAAATGTCTATCCCTAACATACCATATAAGAGAATAAGTTGATCTTATCATAAAAAGTAAAAACATAACTATAATAGGAAATTATATAGAAAGATATGGTGATAAAACCTTAAGAACCAGAGACAATAAACAAATTATGTTTAATTCATATCAGGTCAAAAAAATAGGTCACATTAGCCATATTTATTCATATTTATCATTACATATTTATTCAAAATATTATATTCTTAAAATAAGGATCAAATATTCATTATATCTCTATAATTTATTTTTATACTTTTAAGTGAACTCATATGCCTCATAGTAAATCAAAAGATTTAAACCTCAAACCTCAACTTTTCATCTCTTCATACCTTAGGCTTTTATTTACATGACTATTATTCAAAGAATATTATTATTATTTTATTTAATATATTCTTCACATTATTAAATTTATGGAATTCATAATAATTCATATTATTATTTCAATAGAGTAATGTATTATTGATGAAATAGTCATTGTATATTGGTTAAATAATAATTTAAGATATAAGTTGACTTATTCACTTGTTAAAACCAACCATTTTTAAAATTTAATATATATTTTAAAAAATCAAAATATTATAATTATCATATATTGTTTTTAAATTATTAAATTATTATAATAAATATTCTTAGAACCAAATACGTTGAATATGATGTTTATTTCAACATATTTATGTGAGGTATAGGTATTTAGGTAGGATACACATATTTTATATTAATAATATTTATGAAAATACTTATAAAATCATGGATTAAGTCTTATTTTCTAGCAGGTTGTTTTATCTCCCTAACTAAATGACATTGTATAAGACTTGTATTACTTGATTTGTTAATTCAATGAATTGAGCCACGGTTATGAGTAGAGGACTGCGAGTTTCACTCATTTGTTTTTTTCATCCTAATTTTTCTAGATGGTATCAGAGCAGGTGAGTAGGTGAGTTGGTGGAGAGAGCCAAGCATCGGTGTCCCCGCAAAGAGAGTCTACTTGTCAACAATGCTAAATGAAGGCAAGGTTCATGAGTGACAGATCGAAGCTGCTTTCCTTGTTCCATTGTTCGTATCACTCAAGTGCACTTTTTTTCCCTCTAGTTTCGTATTCGTTTGGTGGTTATGGCCATTTGAGCCTCCATTCTCTCAATGGTGGATTTCTCAAATGGTAAAAGGTAGATCGGTGTGGTCAGCATGGAGCAGTGAGTGCATATCGATGTGGTAATCCATATGAGTGCAGTTAGAATTATAGAAAGGTTTGTTGGTGGGTGCAGGCAGCGATAATTAGAGTTGCGAAGAGGCCTAAAAATGTTGTGACGTTGATTGTTGTGATCCTCCCAAGATGTGGAGAGCGGCATGCATGTTTGTTGGATGATGTGGAGGACGTGAGAGCAGCAGATGGTGACAATAATCTATGGAATTATATTGTTTTTGGATCGGCTGGATCGAAGGTCTGCAGTCTATAACTGGTGCCCACGGGAGAGCTAGCGAGAGAGTCCATGAGAGATCCAACAATCCTTTATAGCTGGTGCCCACAGGAGAGCTAGCGAGAGAGTCCAAGGGAGAGACAACAATCCTTTATAATGGGTGCCCATGGGAGAGCCAACAATCCTTTGTAAGTGATGCCCACGGGAGAGCCAACATTCACTAGCATGTTGTGAAGAGACATTGGGCCTTCATAGTTGTCGAAGAAGTGGTGCAGTGAATCCATCATTGCTCATGTTGAGTAGTTGTTTGGCCGAATGAAAGGTTATTGAAGAGGTTCATACTTTAGAGAAGGGTGGAGGGGAGAAAAGTCGAAATTCATTGCATTTTCTAAGGGGAATAGGTGTGACCATGTTGGATTGGATCGACGAATGATGGATTTGTGCTTATGCATCTACCAGATCAAAGAATGGTGAAGCTATTTTTTCTATTTGATCAACACTCCCTCTAGCAAACAGGGTCCACCGTTGAAAAAGGGGAAATTTTTAAAATTAAAATTTCTACACTGCAACGCTGTCCTTACATGACAAAAGTTGCATTGCACTTTTATGTAAAAAAGACCCATCTTGGAATTTAATTTTGAGTCATCAAAGGGTAATGTTGGAATCGTATATTTTAAGATTTTTTAAAAGGGTTTTAATACTTTAAAATGAAAAGCGGGCCTTTTTGTCTTTTGAAGGGCCGATGTGAAAGGGGCTTGTATTTTTTAAAAGGGGTTTTGATAGCCTTAAAAAGGGCTTTGTTTTGAGCGCCCATGTGAACGGGTTGTTTTTTTTTTATTGTTTTTCAAAACGAGAGCACCCATTTTTTTTAAAGGAGAACCTATTCATAATTTGAGCTATTAAAGGTCCTAATGAAAGACATTTGGGGAAGGTGGCAAATCCACTTGCAGAGATATACTTGAACGAAGAAAATAAATTAGAATGCACAAATTACGTCAACTCGAAATTCACGCTGCAAACATTGCCGAAATGTTATGGCGCTTGGAACATTAGGAAGGGAGAAGAAGCAAAATTTTTGCAGGCTACATCAATTCAAGAGTGGGAGAAGCAAGAGAACAAAGGAGAGGCATTATTAATGATGTATGTTAAAGATAATGTAATCCCTTATATTCATGATTGTTAGACCTATAATGGAACTTGGAATGCATTGAAGGAGATGTGTGAAATTAAGAATAAAAATCGAGTCTTGTTTCTGAAGAGTAAGCTCTTATATATTAACATGGAAGAGAATGAATATGGTAGTGTCTTTATTTCCAGAATTAAATATTTGAAAGATAAGTTGGGAGATATAGGAGAATTAGTCCTTGTTATTGATCTTGTGACAATCACTTTAAATGGAATGTCAAAGGACTACCAGATGTTTATTGTAGGTATTACAGCAAGGGAGAAAGTACCAAACTTTGAGGAATTGACATGTATACTATTGTAGGAAGAAGAGAGGTGCAAGAATTGAAAGCTTCATAATCTAGATTTGACACTTGTGGTGAAGAAGAAATTATTCAAAGGGAAACAAGGAGGAGAAAACAAAGGTGGAAGCTCATCTCAAGAAAGGAAATTTCTGAAATCAAATCAAGGTATGTCCTCTGGAATAAAATTATTTTACTGTGGTAGAAGTGGGCATCTTGCTAGAGACTATTATAAGAAGAAAAATGTTGAATCTAGGTATAAACATAGAAGACAGTTAGGACATTTTGCAGGAGAAGCCCTCATATGATCTAAAAAATCTCAAGCTATTTGTGTCTAATGTTGCGTTGTCTACTAAAATGGATGATGCCAATACATGGTTTGTGGACTCTGGAGCTTCAATTCATATGAAATGTAAGAAGAGATGGTATGATAATTTCCAGGAGGTATGCAATGGTGCTAATATCTATCTTGGAGACGATCTCCCATATCAGATCACGGGATGTGGGGACATTCCTATACCATTTCCAAATGAGAATGTTAGGCACATTCGTAATTTTATGTATGTTCCTAGGATTAAGAAAAAAATGTTCTTTGTGTGTACAATTATAGATCAAAGCCTCAAGGTTGAATTCTTCAAAACACGTTGCATAATGAAAGATTTGCTGGATCACTGCAAACATATTACTTCAGGAGTCAGAGTTGGAGGCCTGTACAAGCTTGATTTTATCGGTAAAAGTCATCAAGCATTCACTTCTACAACTATGTCAACAGAAAGTCTTTGGAATCAAAGGTATAGTCACATCAATTATCATGATTTATTGTTGCTATAGAAACAAAGTATGGTTGAACGACTCCTTATGTTAAAGAATGAATATGTTGCTTGTGAGGGTTGTGCATCAGGAAAAATTCGCCGACATGAATTCCCCTCTAATTCTGATAGGAGAAGAAGAGATGTGTTAGAACTTGTGCATTATGATGTTTGTGGACCCATGAGACCAAATCCCTAGGAGGTGCCCATTATTTTCTGTTATTTATTGATGATTGCACAAGGTACACTTAGGTGTAATTCCTCAGGAAAAGAATGTTTTTGAGTATTTCAAAGAATTCAAAAACATGGCAGAGAAGAAAACAAAGAAGTTTGTAAAGATATTGCATTCAGATCAAGGGGGAGAGTATAGATTGGGGAACTTCACCAAGTATTGCAAGGATCATGGAATAGTTCATTAGTTTATAGTACCCTACACTCCACAATCGAATGGTGTTGTAGAAAGGAAAAACATGACATTGGTGGAGTGTGCACGAAGTATGGTCAAAGGTAAGAATATCTCAACTTCTTTTTGGGCAGAATTCATTAGTACGGTCATTTATTTAAAGAATAGAAGTCCAACAAGGTATCTTGATCTTAAGACCCCATTGGAAGCCCTGTATGGGTTTAAACCATGAGTTCATCATTTGAAGGTGTTTGCGTGCAAGGCATTTGCACATATTATGAAGGAGAACATAAAGAAGCTTGATGTTAAAGCCATTAAATGCATTTTTGTAGGATATTGTTCAGAATTTAAAGCTTATTAAATGTTTGATCCCTCTACTCAACAAATGTTTTCAAGTAGAGATGTAATTTTCCATGAGCAGGCAGATGAAGGAAATAAGGATAATAACTATGAAAGATGGTACATTATTCCTGACATTGAAGACAATAAAGTACAAGAAAAAGAAGAAGATAGTGAGCAACAAAATCTTAGGTAAGAATCTAGTGACATAGATATCACCAACAATCAGAGCCCAATCAGAAGTGGAGAAGTACTTTCAGAAAACATAGTTGAAAACAATAAGTGAGAAGGAGATTTATTCGGTAGATTCGACTACTTGAAAGATATAATGACTATGCTCTCATGACTAGTGTTTTGAATGTCATAGAACCCATGATTTTTAATGAAGCTAATAAACATAAAGAGTGGAGAAAAGAAATGGAGGAAGAGTATGAATCTATAATTAAAAATAAAACCTGGGAATTGAGTGAAATGCCTAAAGGAAAACAGCCCATATGACGCAAATGGCTATAAAAACCCAAGTTTAAAGCAGATGGTAGTATAGATAAATATAAAGCTAGATTGGTCACAAAAGGGTACTCACAAAAGGAGGGCATTGATTATGCAGAAACATTAGCACCTGTAGCTAAATTAAACAGTATTAGATTTTTAATTTCATTAGCTACAAAGTACCATTGTAATTTTCACCAATTAGATGTAAAACATTGTTTTCTAAATGGTGATTTAAAGGAGGAGGTGTATTTGACACAACCTGAAGGGTTTGTGAAAA
>APFE031036733.1:0-16880 GCA_000404065.3 Pinus taeda | reverse complement strand
TATTGTTTGAACTGGGATCTTCTACAAATTTTGAATGAGTGGCCACACTTCTTCATCCTTCTTCCATTCATCCCTTGCTTCATTTATCCAATCTGGTTGGATAATAGAAATAGCAAAAAATAATTCTTCCACATCCTCATCCTTTCTTGAGAGTGCATATGCAACAACATTTTGCTTCCCTTTTTTGTAGATGATTTCAAAGTCATAACCCAACATATTTGTGACCCATTTTTTTGTTCTTCTAAAAATAATCTTTGTTCTAAAAATTATTTAAGGCTATCATGATTTGTTTTTACCTTGAAGTGTCTTCCCCTTAGATAAGGTCACCATTTCTTAAGTGCATGTAGTATTTCCAACATTTCCTTCTCATAAATAGCTTGCTTGAGATGTAGCTGTAAAAATACCCAATCGCCCACATCAAAACTTCTTTCACTGCGATGTTGATCTATCTGTTGTTTCATTCGATTCTGCACCAAATTGGCATTATCCTTTAAATGTTGGAGAACTTGTTGTTGATGCTCGATGTGATCTTTCACTGCTTGAATCTTTTTCTTCTTGATATTTCCTTCTATCTTGAGAGTTTGAGGGGTCGTAATTTCTTCCAATGCATTACAAGATGTCGTTGGGTTCATTTCTTGATGCTCTATGTGATCTTTCACTTCTTTAACATTTTTATTCTTGATATGTCCTTCTATATTGATAGCTTGAGGAGTGGTAATTCCGTCCAATGCATTACAAGATATGGTCGGATTCATTTCTTCTTTCTCGATGTGATATTTCACTTCTTGAACCTTTTTCTTCTTGATATGTCCTTCTATCTTGTGAGTTTGGGGAGTGGTAATTCTTGCCAATGCTTTACAAGATATGGTCAGATTCATTTCTTCTTTCTTAGAGGTTGGTTCCTGGTATATATCTTTTTCTTTTGATGTTTCTTGATCATTTTCTTCCTCCTCTTCATAATCTATGTAAAATAATTTCTTGTCAACACACTTATGACCTTTAGTGTATTCGCGATGACAATTGTAACAAAGCCCTTTTTCTCTTTTTTCTTCCAATTGTTGTCGTGTAAACCTTGTAGGTTGTGGAAGGCTAGGACAAAAAACACTTCCATAATTGTAGTTGTGAGTGGTGGGATTCCTTGTTTCCATAATTTCACTTTCAATTTTTCTTGCCAACCAGAATGCCTTCTCCAATAAATTAGGTTCCCAAAGACAAACCTCATGTTGAATGTTATCCTTTAAAGTCCCTATGAAGACATCAATACTTTAATTCTATGGAATAAGATTTACCCTTATATTCAATTTTTGAAAGTCCTCAATGTGCTCTGCCATTAAACCCTTTTGTTTGAGATTTATCAATATCCTCATAATATGCTATCATTTATTCTGTGAAAATTGACCAAGTGACAAGTGCTTTACGAGAACAAAGCCTTTTATACCATAAAAATTGTTTCGGTTCTAAATATAAAGATGCAATATGTACCTTTTACAACAGTTGAACCTCATGTAGATCAAAATATTGCTCCATTTGTATTATCCAATTTATCGGATCCTTTCCATAAAACTTCCTCATATCGCCTTTTCTTGATTTTAGGAGCTTTATATTGAAATGACTATAACTCTGCACTTTTAGTTCTCCGCATTCTAAATATTTGTCCTACTATAGCCCTTTGAGTCCTCTTTCTAACCCCGTAAGTTTGATCAGAATTTGATTCTCCAAGAAAGAGTTATGCCCAATCTCCTAAGATGACCTAATTATATAATGTTTAGTAGAGAAAACTTTTATGACGTACCACATGTCATTTTTTTGACCTTCAGATCTGAAAAATAGACACAGAAAACTACAGTTCGTCCTCTTTCTATAACTCCTTACAAAATTTCAATTTTTTTGCTCAAAGAGAAGGTTATGACGATTTCCCAAGGTCACTTGTTTAGAATGTAATTCGGGACTCTGCAAAAATCTTAACTTCCTCGGATTATATCTCCAAACATATAGCGAGACAAGATCTGAGATTCGGACCCGAGATTTAGCAATATTTCGACTCAAATGGGTTTTAATTTCATCGTCTGAACCTTCGTAGAAAAATTATTATGGCAAAAATTCCACGATGACCTGTTTGAGATGAAATTCTAGAGCTTGCAAACACCCTAACTTCCTCAGATCATATCTCCGAAAATAAAATGAGATAATATCTTAAATTTGGACCTGAGGTTCAGAAGGATTTCATCTCAAATGGGTGTTTTTTGTATCTTTTGAAACTTCGTAGCGAAAAATTTATAGAAAACATTCCACGATGATATGTTTGGAGCAGTGAAACCCTATAATCCAAAGCTCTTATACCAAATGTTATGAATCTAGCTCACAAAAAGATAGAAAAAATAGCTAAATGCCTTCAAAATAAGACTCTTCGAGGGGGAAACCTCCTTTACATTACACAAATGAACAATTCTTGGATGATAAAAATGAGAAGACCTCCTTTCTATATACATGAGTCTAAGGGGTCCTAAGATAATCAGGGCCGACATAACAATAATAATGTAAGGGCACAATAATAACGATAGTGGGCTTCTATGGGGCCAATTATAACAATATGGGGACTACATGGGCACAACAATATAATAAGGGAGTTATACTAATGACAATAATGGGTTACAATAGTAGTATAGGGACCTAACAGACACCTTTGTGTATCAGTAAAGTTAGTTCTAGTGCACTCTTCTACATAGAATGGTCTTAAATATCATTATAATATGTGCGAGACACATTCCTAGAAATCAACACACCTTTTGGTCATAGTTGTAAAATTTGTCGCAACTTGTGTTTTAAGTGTTCTAATGTGTCGTTTCAACTATCACACTTAGAAATAAGTGTCACTTGACTATCATTTCAAGGTGTACCTAATTTTCATGAGTCTTTTACATCCCACTAGCTTGTGTTGATGGCATTTATGGGTGTGATCCATGTTTGAGTCATATTAGGATGCATTTATTTCTCCTACTTTGTTGGTCCCACATAGTCATTTCGGGATCTCTTCTTGGTCCTTCAACCCTCTTACTAGGTGATGAGTGCAACTTATTTATGAGTCTCATTGACATATATTTCCTACCATACTTTTGCACTAAGTATTTTCTAAGGTCTCCTCCCTCACACAGTGCATTAATACTTCCTAAGGATAAGTCACCTAGACTTATGTTTCCTCCCTCAGTGAAAAGTGCATTCTCAATAAACAAGTAGTCATGGTAGGAGAAAACTACGCCCTCCCAAGCCAAAGTACACTTCAAAATGATGAAGCACACTCCAAAACAATGAAGCGCACTTCAAAACAATGAATCACACTTCAAACGCTCAGTGAAAAAGAGAACTTTATAAGAACAAGGACCTTCTCTCCTCTAAAAAAGTGCACTTTGGACAAACAAGGACCTTCTTGCTCTCAAAAGTGCACTCTGAGAGCCTAATCTTACTTCAGAACAATGAGTACACTTTGGGACTATGAGCACACTCCTTTGACTCAAATAATTATGCCCTCCTTGAGAACATGACACACTCATGAAGCATGAAGCTTCATTCTTCTCTTAGAGAACATGGTGCACTCATGAAGCACAAAGCCTTAGAGCACATGGTGCAATCACGAAGCACAAAGCTTCATCCTTCTTTTACAGCACATGGCACAATCATAAAGCATCGAGCCTCCATTTTAGCGCACTCTTTTGGCAGGAAGAACTATGCCCTCTTTGAGCACATGAGCACACCCTGAAGGCTTGAGTGTTTCTCCCTCGTCTCTTTGGCACGTGCCCTTGCACCCTCCTTGTCCTCATGACAACATGAGCACACCTTAAAGGCATGAAGGCTCAAAGCCTCACTCCTTTGTCTCTTCAAAGTGCATCCTTTTGCCTTCTTAGTCTCTTTGAGTGCATGAGCACACCTTAAAGGCCTAAATGCTTGAAGCCTCATTCTTTTGTCTCTTCATAATGCCCTGTCTCACCTTCTTAGTCTATTTGAGCGCATGAATTCACCTTGAAGGCCTGAAGTCTTGAATCCTTAATCCTTCATCTCTTTGGAGTGTTCCATTGCGCCTTCTTAGCCTCTTTGAGTGGATGAGCGCATCTTAAATGCCTAAAGGAATGAAGCCTCAATCCTTCATCCATCTTAAACCAACGAATGAATCTCCTTCACATTTTGAACTTGTGCCCTTGACTTCTCTCTGTCTTGTTTGAGCACACAAGCGCACCTTGTAGGCCTCTTATGAGCCTTGTGAATTTGATTACGTCCTCCTAATCAAGCCTTCTTATTTTAACCCTCTCACGTCACTATCATGATGCAGATCATTCCATGAGCTAGGTAGTGATAGAATAGATGTATTTAGACTGATTTTTCCTTGGCATGAATGATGTTCATTGGCAAGAGTATCTTCCTATCATGACAAGGTGATGCTCAAGATCAAATAGTAAGTAGAAAGCATAAAGAAACACATGCGGAGAAGAATAAGAAAAGAGAGATATCACAGAGGCATGAAGCAGATCATGGATCGAGACAGAGAAAATGCATTGCATGATGACTCAAAGGATTCATATATTGATCAAAGATCCTTTTGAGGGTGAAGAAGAGAAATAATGTGGATCTTTCATGAAGATGAAGCATAAATCAGATCTAACATCAAGAATGCAAGATGGAGCAGCACGGAAGACAACTTGGCATTTCCACCTCCTCATGAAATTCATGTCATCATTGCCAAGTTGTAATTTGTAGCAGTGTCATCGTAATAGTCAATGTGTGTCCATGTGTCATGCCAAATTATCATGTGGAATGTAATGATGTATTCTCAAGAAAAGTACAAATTGTAATGTGTGGAAGTCCAAGAGTCATATGTGGAATATGAAGAGTCACATAGTCCTATATACCTAAAATCTAGATAGAGAAGTCTAAAGGTCATTTAGAAGTCCAAGAGTTGTTTAGAAGTCCAAAGGAAATATTAAAAAGTCCAAGAGTCATTAGAATATGAAAAGTCATCCCTCTTGTTATAAAAGCAACCTCATAACTCAAGCAAAGGGGCTTTTGGAGGCTTTAACTTTGGAGAGCTAGTATTCGCTTCTCTACTTGGCATAGGAAAGAAAACTATTCTTTGGAGAAGCAAGAAGTGACTTAATGTTCCACTTTTGGAGCTAGTTCCTCACTATTGTAACTGTGTACTTGGATATTTCACCTAATATAGAAGCTCGATGAGCCAACACATTTTCATGTATGTATTGTGAATGTCTTAGGAATATTATGTTGATGTTTGCTATATATGTTTCATTCACGTGTTCTAAGGGAATATAACTATTACAGTGGCCTCGATACTTATCTTGTTGAAGGTGTGTTGTATGTGGTTTAATGATCGTTGTGTCTAAGTGAACTATTTCACTAGATAATTAACGGATATTTATTTTCTCGTGTGCCTCTCTTAGGTTACTACTATTACTTCTAAAGGCTCACTTTTGTCTCCCCCCTTGTGAAAGTCACCTTTTACGCATTACAATTGGTGTTTCAAAATTTCAAGTTACTTGCTTGTTCATGGGTTATGTATATAATCTCTTATGTTATTCATTGAAACCAAGTTGAACCTTACGGATACGGTGGTCGGGTTGATACTCTTGATGGGGCTCCTACTACAAATGGTGTGAGGTCTAATTGGGACTTCACATCAGGGAGACCCTCTATATGTTGGCAGTATCCAACTCCGTCGACAGATACCTATCTCCACAATAATAACTTTTATTTTAAAATATTTTTTGAATTGATGGAGGAATTTAATTAGATTATTTAATTTCCTTTATTTTTGTTGGGTGTGGACCTATATTATTTCCATGACTAGCCTCATGTGTGAAGCTGAGGGGAGGCTAGCTCCCCTCTACGAGGTTTGGGGAAGCACCCTTCATTTTTTTTTTTACCCTATATTAGGTGGGTGGACCTATCTATGGTTTTGTGCATGGATTTTCAACATGGTTTTGAGCATGATGGTTTTCTGCCCATGGTATCTTGTAGATCTAGTCAAGGGAACTATGGTTATGTTCTAATCTAGCGTTTAATGGATTGGGGTTTATGAATGCTTCAGATATAGATATATATACACGTATTGTAACATTGAAAGGAATATAATGAAAAATAAACCTGGTAGTCCCAGTTTTTGGATATAGTGGAAATCTCTATGTATTTGTTTTGTGTTTCTTTCCATTGTATATTTTCCATTTTTAGAATTCGTATGCAAGTAATTTCTATATAGCATTAAAACCTACAATTGTGAGAGAAATAATCCTGACATCATGAGTTGGTGTATGCTTGATTAAGGTGTGTGAAGGTATTTTAAACTTTTATTAATTTCTAACTCACTAAGATTGTCTGTGAGCACAAGTTGAGAAACATACTTAGAAATATGAGTTTATAGGTCCTTCTTTTTGTGTAAAATTGAATGATAATAGAAATGAATTTTTTTGCATTAGATGTTTTAAATGAAATATGATGAAACAAAATTACAAATAAGGAAATAACCAAGAATGTTGAGTATATGAAATGAGTTTTTTCTCTAACTAATTGAAATTCTTAATTCTTGAGCAACAACCTAGTAGTAAAAACTAAATGGATTCAAACATGTTGAAGGAGTATTTTAGATCTACGATTATCTATGATCGACCAATATCACTTGAGTGTGCAACGAAGATCACGCTTCAATTAAAATATCTTTTAGGTCCTTCATTATTTGTGTGAGTCTGTAATAGAATTAATAGGTGTGGAAACGATAATAAAAGTGTAAGTGCAAAAAATATTAAAGGACAAATAAAAGTGATGTGTACTAAAACTCTGAGCTTTGTAATCATGACCTATGAAATTCTTTGAAACTTTTATGTGTAAAACAAACAAAAACAACAATGTTAGGTCAATTAATATTTTCTAAAAAATTGAATTCAGCCTATCAAGTTCTAAAAACAAGCCAAGAAATACTCAAAACTAGAATTTATAAAAGGTCGTATAATTACCAACTATGATAGTGGTGCAATTATTGATAGTCGTGTGGCTATTAGAATACAAGACTTGGACGATAAGGCCATGTATTGGCTATGAAAATATGAAGCATAATTTTTACAGGCAAAAATCTATGCAAGACATGCCAATATTGAAGGAACTATTGTATGAACCATGCAACAATGAGGCCAAAAAGTGTTTGAAACACTCAGATGAAAAAAATGAAATTATACACAAACTAATAGCTTTTGGCAGATGGAAAATGACTAATCTCACTTTGAACTAAACTTTACAATCAATCAAAAGTAAGAAACTAAGTAAAAACACAACCATGAGTGAGTTGGGGTTTTGATTTACAAGAATATGAAACAAACCCATCAATGAATTATCTAAACTAATAATAGACAAAATGTTAAGAAAAACATAATGTAATTATTAATTTATCCCAATAAAATTCAGATTTAATAAAATAAACCTGAAATGAAATTGAATACAAAATCACATAAAATCAAATTTCTTTACAAAATATTTTATAAAACAATTCTAACTTTATTGTACAAGAATAATAATATATATACAATCTATTCTCTACTGGTTGAATATCATAATTTAAGTTATACATACGATCCGCTGTTTTCCAATTTAAGTTATAACAATTTGAATAATTTATTCAATTTAACAATCAGGTAACCCAAACATAACATACTCATTCAATCAAATAAAACGATAGAATAAATTTATTTGCTAGTATGGTATTTGTTTGTCTACAAACTTAGCTCATGGTCCCTTCCCCTTTTGTCCTTTCGGCATTGTAACATTTATATTTATCCACCTTCCTTAAAAAATACGTTGACCTTTAGAATGGCCATGTTTCCTTACACCTCCGAAAATGCCATTGTTTTTTTAGCACGAAACTTTATAAGCATACATATCTCGGTAATTTTGTCGGATGTATACACTATGGAGTGGATCATGCCACATTCCTTAAGATTTAAGGAAAAATAAAGATGTCCTATATATACAACATGATGACTGAATGGATACTTCAGGTCAGCGTGTATAGAAAGCAAAAAGATTTCCATGACTGCAAAATATGTGTATGTATACCTTAATAGTGAGATATGTTATTGTATGGGAATTATGTAGAAAAAAAACATATCAGAAATTTACCATTATTTGAGAACTATATACCTGGAAGACAAAAATCCTGGATCTGGAAACTGTTGCTGTCTGTTCTGATCTGCATCTTCCATATGCCTTGGGGAGAAGTAAGGCCCATTTTAGATAGTGCATCAGCTTTTTTGTTTTTGCTCCTGTCAATGTGAGAAATAGAATAGTCCCTCTTGTTGTTCCATAACACTTCTCCAACCATCCAGCAAGGTGAATGTTTTTTATATAGTGCTTTGACAATATATGATCAATAATTACCCTCGAGTCTCCATAGATTTTCAAATTTGGTATGTCAAGAAAGATACAGAAGGAAAGGAGACCTGTTAATTCCACCGCTTCGGCTCTGTTGTTGGACCCCGGACCAGCATTCCAATAGATTTCGATGGCCTGATCATTTGCTGTTCTGATGTATACACCGCATGCACAAATCCCACGTTGGGCTGCTCCATCGAAAAAAGCACAAGGGGAAAACGTGGACATCAATATCGGGGGATCTCTTCCATTTCTAATTCCAATTGTTGTAGTCGTATGGTACCTTCCATAGTTGTTCCTATTCTTCCCGGACAATTCAAGGGCGTTGTATAGTGATAGAATAGATGATACAACATAAGCGCTTGATTCCACTTTAGAACTGAAGATCCTGTCATTTATCCATTTCCATATGGCCCAAATGGCCAATAAGGGGATGGCCCTCTGTTCTTTGTTCATGGTGCTCCATATTTTAAAAGCTTTAGAAATTGTTGGGAAAGAACAGAGGGTGAAACCATAGTGTGCAGCAATATACTGCCAGATGGGCTGCACCTGTGGGCAGGTGAGGAAAAGATGTGAATTATATTCAGAGTTTTTCCTGCAAAGTGGACAGATGGCAGGTCCATGCCAATTCCGCTTTTGTAAATTTTCCCACGTGAGGTTCCTATTGTAAAATACCAGCCATGCGAAGATGATGATCTTTGTGGGGCACCCCGATTTCTAAAAAATAGGGGGAAATATATCTCCGGAATTATCAACCTCAGAAGATAGAAACTGCAAATATATATGTTTTACCTTTACAGTCGCGGATCCATCCAATCCTTTCCATATTAGAAAATCTTTATCCTCCCATGGCCACGCAACAATGATATAATAGAATTCCATTGGACCTCCATGTCATCTTGAAGCTGCAGATCGGTCGTTGTTTTCCATATGGGGATAGCTCCTTCCCATTTTCGAATGGTGTTGGCCCAGAAGAATATCCCCCTGTTGTGAAGCACGCTCATCAGGCGAGGGGATACATGAATTTTCCCTGCCCCTCCAGCAAACTCGTCCCTTCCAATCATAATCTTTGCTCTTGTCTGAAATTTCCAAATAAGATTCTGTCTGAAAAATGGTTCTAATTTCCTGAAGCCTCTCCATATGGCAGATCCAAAAGAGGACCCAATGTGATTTTCCCTGATCCAAAAAGACATGTCCATGTTGTTCATGTATTTAGCGCAGATGGTCGAGCTCCACAACGAGTCCCCCATGATTGCCTTCCACATAGATTTGCACAAAAGTGCTTTCCTGAAATGAGATAAATCTGATATGCCCCATCCTCCCATATGCTTTGGCCGTGCCAGCGCTAATAATTTAGATAGGTGGAGTTTATATTGGTCTTTGTCGCATCCCCAAATAAAATTGGCAATCATCCTGTTCAAATTTCTGATTAAAGCAGATGGAATATAGAACAGGTGTGCCCAATAGATCATGGTTTAGACAAGAATTGCTTGTGTCAGGATCATGCGTCCTCCTTTTGATAAACACAGATACTCCCATGTTGCAATTTTCTTATAAAATGGATCTGCAATCCAAGTCCAGTCCGCCACCTGATACCCTACTGATTTCAGATTAAATCCCAAATATTTAAGTCCGTTATGGAGTGGAATAACTTGGATGTTGAACAACCGAGTAAGGAATTGGATCAAATTCCCATTTAAATCTTCAACATGGAAGGAAGATTTTCCTTTATTTACAATCATACCAATTGCACATTGAAATCTTCCCAAAATATCATATAAGCACATCCAGGAAGCTCTGCACAAAATTGCAGAAATGAGGATGTCATCGACAAAGAAGTTGTGGGATATGTATATCATTCTGCATATAGGAAGGGGCCGACATAAATTTTGGTGAATCGCCTTCTTGATATGGAGGCTGAGAGAATCCATTACAAGAATAAATAGAAGTGGAGACAAGGAGCATCCTTGTCTAAGCCCCCTTGTTTCTTTAAAAAAAGGGGTGGGATATCCATTAATCAAAACAGCATAATTTACCTCCTCCACACATGCCATGATCCACCTGGAACACCTGTAATTAAGACCAATCTTGGCTAGAAGACATCGGATATAGCCCCAGTCCACACTGTCATACGCCCTTTTTAATTCTATTTGCAGCTTCCAGTTTCTTAGAATGTATAGAATGCATAGCTTCTTGAGTGAGGGCCACTGCATTCGTGTTATTCCTATCCTTTAGAAAGTTGTGATGCTCAGGGGAAAGATGCAGGGATAACACATTCCTCAATCGTATAGCAATAATTTTTGAGATCGTCTTGTAAAGTACATTGCATAAGGAAATTGGTTGGTATTCAGAGAAGGATGTAGAGAGTGTTGTTTTAGGAATCAGAGAAATATATGTGGAGGTTATTTGATGATTGATATAACCATTTAATCTTGATTCCTCGACAATATTTAGAATGTCATCCTTAAACAAGTCGAAGAAATGGATGAAGAAATCGATAGACCAACCGTCCAGCCCCAGGCATTTATCCTTCTGGAAGGATTTCATTGTCGCCAACAATTCATCCTCAGTGACTTCAGAGAAGAGGGCATCATTTAGATTTTCATCAAACATAGTAGGGTACAGCTCAATGCCCCATAGGATTTCTTCAATTCGGCTGCCGATATCTCTACTATAGGCCTTTTTGAAAAATTTAACAGCTTCACGAGATATATCTTTCCGAGTAAAAAAATATTTTCCAGTTTCATCCTTTATTTCCCAAATCGTGTTTATCTGCCCCCGCCTGTTAGCAAACCTATGAAAAAACTTGGAGGTTTTATCTCCCTCCTTGAGCCAAATGGCGTGGCTCTTGAGACGCCTAGTGGATTCCTCCTCTGCTAAAATCTTTTGCTTCCTTTTTTCAAGGTCCCATATTTGTTTCTGAATAAATGAAGTTATGGAGACGCTTTTGAAGCGTGAGGATAAAAGTTGCAATTCTTTATCAATTTCTTTCAGCTCCCTTCTATTGTATTATGTTTTCTCCCGCTGCCATTTTTTTACCTTTCCGCGAAGAAGTGCCATGTGGTTAATAAAATACAGTGTCTGATGTTGAACCGAGCTTGAATATCGTTGCCACAACTCCTTTATGAACTGATTGAATTGTTCGTCGGAGAGCCACGTTTGGTTGAATTTGAATGGGTAACCAGATTTTCATTCAACATTGTTCCATTGAATATAAATTGGGCGGTGATCAGAAATATGCGCATGAATGATTTTCATCATAGGCAGACCAAATCTATCGATCAGTTTTCCGTGGAGGATATATCTGTCAAGTCTTTTGGCCAAGAATGAGTCATTTGACCGCCCATTGTCCCAAGTGGGCCCTCGACAATCCGACTGTATGTATATGAAATTATTTTGAATGATGGCATTACGGATCATGCGGCCAATCGGGTCAATTTTCTTGCCATTGCCCCAAATCTCATCATTACACAATGTGCTGTTAAAATCACCCCCAATCATTGAGGAGTCCATATCAAAGAATTCAGATGCTAGGAATTTTTGCCAGAATGAAAAACGTTGTCTATGTGGGGCATACATATTTAAAATGTGCACAGGATCTGGACAATTACGAAAATAGGCTAAGATGAGAATGCCTGCAAAACATTGAAAAACAACTGCTTTAATCCATTTTGGGTCCCATAAAATAGCTAGACCTCCAGACAAACCTACAGCATCAGTGGCCACCATGTGCCAAGTAGGGAACATCCTTCTGAAGTATGAGATGGTTTGTGTACAATCATGCATTGTTTCTTGAATCAAGAGCAATCTGGACTTTTTGGATCGAAAGAGGTCCTTTAGAGCCATAAACTTTGGGTCTTCTCCAAGGCCCCGAATATTCATAGACATGATGTTGTTCATTTCAGTCATCAGATGGTCAGCAAGCTCTAAGAGGCCCTTTTGAAGAGACATCATCTGAAGCAATTTCTAAAATAGGAATGTCAATTAGATTTAGATCCCTGGAAGACATATCCTTTCTACCCTTCCTCCCATGAAAGTGTCTACTTCCCCACTTTTCTTTGAGGTGGACTGTGATATTTCTGGCAGAATTAGGACTAATAACAGGGGAAGGAGAACGGTCAGGTTTATGGATGGTGAGGGGCTTCAAATTTAAAGATGCGCGTTTAAGCAACAGATCTATATCATAGTCAATAGAATTTATATTAGAGGACGTCGGGGAGTTATATGGAGTAAAAGACCCGCATATAGCCTTTCCTTTAGGATCATCTCTATAGGACCGGACAGGAGAAGGATTTCCAGTGGGAATGGAGGGGTTAACAATAGGGGACAGGGGAGATGATGATACATAATGAATGGAATGGGATGGGCCAGCCGAGGACGACTTGTCAATCAGTTTAGGGAGGGGAATGGCATCATCTGGGGAAGGCTCGGGAGGAGGGGGAGGAAAAGTGAGCCGCGGCTGAGGTGATGGCGGGTCAATAAGGGGCCGAAAAGAATGCTTGGGCGTGAAAGCACGCCGGGGGCAACATTCATCAGGTCCAATATCCTGACCATGCGGTCCTACAAACAACGAACGAGGTCGCAAGAGACCAGAGGATCTATCCCTGGACGGACATTTTTTTGGAGAGAGCCAGGAATTTGGATTAAAATGACCCCGGAATGGATCAATGTTGAGAGGCTGAGCCAAGTGTTCACATGCAACTGAATCATCAGCTTTCTTCTCCGAAAAGTTCTTATTTTTGTGTTTATAAGCCTATCTGTGTGGACATTGAGAGAGGAGATGGCCAGTTCTATGACACGCCAAGCACCTAAAAGGTACTCCCCAGTAGTCCAAATGCTGGTGGATATTTGACATATTCTAGTTTAAGTCAATCGACTCGGGAAATCCACCTCTAAAACCCTTCTCAATGAGCACCCACGCTACGTGTTTATCCTTTGCGCCAATGCATCTAGGATCAACGTAAATGAATCTTCCTACAACATTACCAATCTTCTCGGTTGATTCTTTGTTCCATAACTCGATGGGCAAACCAGGTAACTTACGCCAAATGTAATTGTTTAGAGGGGTACACCTGAGAGCATTAAATCCTATATACCACCTGTGAAAAGCTAGAAAACTTCGATCCCGGACCCAAGGTTTGGAGAAGATAATCTCAAGGTCCCAATCTCGGAGAAAGTGAAAACTAAACCAATCATTCATAAGCCTAAAAATAGTAGGGGAGTAGCCATACAGGGGAGCCCATTTGGCCGTGATCCATGTTCTGAATTGAGATTCCTCCATTGACGGAAAGTGCCAGAAACCCACTAAGGCTCTCTTTTGCAAAGTCGAAATTCTGTCAAGTAATAGAGGCCCATCCAAGTTGATGGCGTCAGGCGGGGGAGAAGATTTAACCGGCCGGTTAAGTTTGTGAATCAGAAGGGACACAGAGTCGCCACCCCTGAAAGACTATTCCTTCTGAGTAGAAGGAATGATATTTGCATGCAGCGTGGCAACCCATTTAGCATTTGAAGATTGGCTCACGTGGGCTTTTTCCGCGTCTAGAGTGGCTTGCACCAAAGCCGAAGCTGTGGAGTTGTCAGATGGAAAATCCATATAGAAGGACAACTTCAAAGATCCCGAGGACCGAAACTAGATTCCCAAAGATAGACCAATCAGACAAAGTACCACAAGGCTTATTCAAAAAGAGGGAAAAGAGCCAGATAAGTCAAAGAAAGCAGTACAACATCGTCCGGAAATGGATGGGATCGGATGAAGAATTTAAGGATTGACGGCCAGTGAAAGATTTCACATGATACTGGAAGCTTCCCTTCTGACAGAAAGATAAGAATGAACCATCGAGAGTCTATAGGGAAATGGGAATGGTTGTGAGCATTAATCTAAAAGAAATTATAGAGAAGAGGTCCACTATTAATGATAGACTTCCGATTATCAACCACTGAAAATTCAAATTTTCTGGCACCCAAAAAAAAAACAAACAGATAAAACCCAGCGCTGAATTATGCCTCAGGAATTCTGGAAGACGATGTAGCAACAATAAATCTCATACACACACCACCAAGGACCTATCTTAAGACGAAAGTCTGAGCATGGTTTGGAGATGATGAAGAATTTCTTGAGAAATTTAAAGATTGTCCCCCACCAGCCTAAAAATTTTGACCCCGACATATATTGAGAAACCAATATTACAGATATAATTGAAAAGTTCTTCTTTGAAAACTAGGAAGTGAGCTAAGAACCAGTTGAGACAGAGTCCTATTCTAATACTAAAAGAGATCCTAAAATTATGCTTAAACACAAAATATAAGACATAAAACGTAGATAACTGACCTGAGCCTCGAGCGCTACCGAGCGGAGAGCACCATGGGCCGACTGTATATATGCGTCATATACCAATTAAACATGAGATATCTATCTAATATAGCAGTTATGGAATTTGAAATAGCCACCCGAAGGAGTATAGAGAGTTTGGATAGGGGATTGAGGAAAAGGAGCCATAGAAGAGTGCTCCTACATTCCCATCTAGAAGGTGGCCAGATATGGAGCAAAAATCTCCGACTGCATCGAAGAGATAGAATAAATGGCAAAAGGGTAAATCTGGAGAAAAACACTAAAGGAAAAAGAGCTATGCCAAACGTCGACTCATAAGATGCAAGAGGCAGGTTATGCCACGTTCAAGAAATTCATGCAGAAACTCGTCTCTTAAGCATAAACCAAATACCATGAGGAGAGACAAACCACGATGGGACAGGTCTACCACTCATCCACCAATGATGGCTCAAAAGCTCCATTAGCCTCCATCCGCCACGTGAAATAGAGAAGAATTCTTATAAACACGTAACGAACGATGAAGGGAGACTGAAAATGTTACCTATCAGGAGCATGTAGGTGCTCTCTAGCTCGGCAGCTCTCGACTCTCTCCCGAAAATGCCATTGTTGATGCTTTATATGTAAAACAACTTGTGAAATATGTTATAAATATCTATTAATTCTCTATAAAATAGTTTAGATCTATCTTAACTTTAATTTTTAATTTATTAAGCGTTGAGAGGGATCAAATTCCTGAGTTATAAATTTCTTTTTTGAGTGAAAAATTTGAGGAAATGTTTTCACATCGAGAGATTTGATCACTCTCAACACTTGATAAATCCAAAATTAAAATAAATATAGGTTGGTTTAATTTCTATAAATAAAGTATAAAGTTAAAATGATATATTTCTCATATTTGAATATATGATATATGAAACAATTATTATAGTAATTTTTAAAAGATTATCTACCAAAACATAAAACAATAGTTATAAATTTTGATTTTTCACCCAATGACACCAAAGAACACATTTACCTGGAGTATTACCCCCTTTAAATAAGTTATATTCCACATGAATGCCATGGATTCTCATAAACCTAGACCTCAAAAACCATTATTAACTTGACAAAGGCAAATTTACCTTAACTACCAAAATAATAATAATAATGTAGAATTTTGTCCTTGTGGGACAACTCAATCGGTGATAAAAAAAATGTGAAATCTTTGGAAACTAAGAGATCCAAGGTTCGAAACCCCCTGGTTGTGACCCGATTTCCCCCCAGTTGTGACCCAATTTACAAAGAGGAGTATGGTTCATAGACTCCCTGAGGTTTACTAGTAGCTATGTGTCAAGCGGGCTACTAGGTTTCTCTGGGATACAAAAAAATAATAGTAATAACGTAGAATTTTTATTTTTATTATTTTAATTTGAAGTTAATTTTATTTTAATGTAGGGTTATTTTATTTTATTATTTTTATTTTTATTTACAAAACATAACATTACAAATCTCTTCCATACTATGCTAGAGAGCGCATCTTGACTCAATTATCCTTCCTAGTTTTATTTTTTTGGATGTCATTTAGATAGAAATTATTTTGACATAATTTTGATTAAATTCAATGTTTTGAATTCTAATTGTTACTTAGTTTTATTGTTATTATTGTTTTTTTCATTTTTTATTTATTAATGTATTTGTAATTTGTGAAACTATTTTATGATTTAAGAAATCAAAATATAAGGTATTTAAGTTATCAAAATAATTTAAAGATTATATTTAGCCTAGACTACACCAACCCTTTTCATAGTTAGATTTTTTTAATGTCTCTTCCTAACTATCGCAAGCTTCAAACCTTAACTACCTTACAAAAATGAATCCCTCGAAATCCAATGATATTAATGATACCTGAGATATAAACTTCCTCACTTTTTTTTAATGACTAGAAGAAACAACATTTGGGCCAGTCTCATAATCGCATGACATGAGGTTGATTCTGATCACTCCACTATAACCCCTAGGTGCCTATGTATGATGCTTCCACAGACACATGTGAATTGAGGGGGTTTGAACTTTGAACTTCTGTTGATGCCTCGAAAATCGCTGCAACAACATTGGGGAAACCACCCAGTCCGGACCTTAGTGCAGCTCCTTTTCC
>APFE031036727.1:96508-110724 GCA_000404065.3 Pinus taeda | reverse complement strand
GGGCGGGCAGGCGGGCGGGTGAGGGGGGTGTGGCGCACCCATGGGTATTAAGCAAATGAGGTTGACTGGGCCCACCAGGCTCACGATGGATGTAATTGTTATTTTGGCTCGGGAAACTTATTAATTAAAAAAAAAAATCATTAAACTAATTTAATATAAAAGTTTTCAAGGAAAAAAATTTAACTTACCTTTTAATTGCGAGAATTCTTCGTTGAATATGTTGTTGATAGTGATTGAGCTGCTCCACAAATTCACAAGTCTTTCAACGATTTTTAGAAAGCCTGGATGTGATGTGAGTAATAGTGATAATGAAATTTTAATATATAAGTGAAGTTACGGAGATGTTTTACTGTACGGTTAATATGGGATAATTTGTTTTACAATATTATAAAGTGAATATTATAGATTTGTTTTACAATGGGTTGAATTTGGGATAATTTGTTTTAAAATATTATAAAGTGAATATTGTAGTATTGGAAAGCGAATATTATATGGTTTAACTATTATAATAATTAATGTAGAAGTTGTAGTGTACAATTTTAATTATGGTTTCATAAAAAAAATTAGTTTACATTTTTCAATAAGTTGTAGAACAAAGTAATAAAGGTAAATAAATTTAACAGGGTTTTTGGAGGGAAATATTTTCGTGAAACTTTTTGGAGGGAAATATTTTCGTGAAATTTTTTGGAGGGAAAATTTTTGGAGGGAAAATTTCATTCTTTAAGCTATATAATATCTTTAGGAGACTCTCCATTTGTATCATTCAACATCTTCTATTTGAAAGGGATGGATTGTTCTGATAGTGATGTTTCGATTTATACACCATCAACTTCTTGATTCTAAGGACTCTATTCATATTGATGAAATAGGGGGAATTTTCATATGAATAAAGAGTCACAGATCCCACTTAGTCCTACTTCTAAGGCTATGAAAGCCACAGTGATGAAGAGCATGATGGTGAAGTTCAAAAGAACGGAGTGCCACGATGTCCACTTAATCCTAATTCTGAGGACTATGAGAGCAGCAGTTTTGAAGAGCATGATGGTGAAGTTCAAAAGAATGGAGGGTCACGGTGTCCACATAGTCCTAATTCTGAGGACTATGAGAGCAACAGTTTTGAAGAGCATGATGGTGAAGTTCAAAAGAATGGAGTGTCATGGTGTCCACTTAGTCCTAAATCTGAGGACTATGAGAGCAGCAATTTTGAAGAGCATAATGGTGAAGTTCAAAAGAAGGGAGTGTCACGGTGTCCACTTAGTCCTAATTCTACAGACTATCAGAGCAGCAGTTTTGAAGAGCATGATGGTGAAGTTCAAAAGAATGGAGTGTCACGGTGTCCACTTAGTCCTAATTCCGAGGACTATGAGAGTAGTAGTTTTGAAGAGCATAATGGTGAAGTTCAAAAGAAGGGAGTGTCACGGTGTCCACTTAGTCCTAATTCTGTGGACTATGAGAGCAGTAGTTTTGAAGCGCATGATGGCAATTTCAAAAGAATGGAGTGTCACGGTGTCCACTTAGTCCTAATTCTGAAGACTATGAGAGCAGTAGTGATGAAAAGCATGATGTTGATTTTCAAATGTATGGAGTGTCAAAGTGTCCACTTAGTCCTAATTCTAAGGACTATGAGAGCAGTAGTGATGAAGAGCATGATGATGAATTTCAAAAGTATGGAGTGTCACAGTGTCCAGTTAGTCCTAATTCTAAGGACTATGAGAGCAACAATGATAAAGAGAGGGATGATGAATTTCAAAAGATTGCAGTGTCACGGTGTCCACTTAGTCCTAATTCTAAGGACTATGAGAGTAACAGTGATAAAGAGCGTGATGATGAATTTCAAAAGAATGGAGTGCCACAGTGTCCTCTTAGTCCTAATTCTAAGGACTATGAGAGTAGCAGTGATGAAGGACAGGATGATGCACTTAGTCCTAATTCTAATGAATATAAAGGTAGCGGTGACAAAGGACAGGATGTAGCATCTTCAATAAGTAAACAGTCACATTTTCGACATAGTCCTAATTCTATGGACTATGAGAGCAACACTGACAATGCACATGAGGAAGAATGTCCATTAAACATCGAGTCAAATTTTCCATTCAGTCCGAATTCTAAGGACTATGACAGTAGCACTGAAGAAGGGGAAGATGAAGAATATCCTCCATGTCAATATTTGAAAAGCACAGCTGATCATAGTGTGGATAACATTCCTCTTAATGATGATGAAAATCCTTATACAAATGATGATCCAATGATGGAGATGTTGCCAATAAATATTGTATCGAGGAGTAGGACTAGACTTTTTCGTATCAATGCAAGTTGTTCTAGTTATACAAGGGGTAGAGCAGAATATCTGATGAGAAGAAGTTCTATAAACACTCTCATTTCAAGTGAATGTTTCCAAAAAGAGTGCTTGAAACATATGGATTTCAAATTTGCATTAGAGAGAAGGAAGAGATATTTGTCAATGAATAAAAGAATGCAAAATTCATATTTAGTTGGGTGCATGCAATCTACATTGTCAAGTTATGATTATCATATTAGGACTTTATTTATCTATAGAAAAGCTTTCAAAATGTTTCATTCAATTGGAAATTTTCGTCTCTTGAGAATTCAAGAAAATTTGGAAAAGGATCCCACATTTTATTCAGAAGTACGTCATAAAAGACAGTTTGGGCCATTATCAAATACTGCAATGTCATGGATGAAAGGTCTCTTTTCAGAGCATGGAGAGTGTATGCCAAATATAGAGACAATACATATTCCAGACAATTTTTCAAGACGCGAAATCTACAACTTATACAAAGAATATGCAGAAGGTGCTGAGGGACATGGCCGGTTTATTACATATCAATATTTTGTGAAGGTATGGAAGAAGGAATTCAACAATGTCTGTATTCTTAAGAAGACAAGGATGGGGATTTGCAGTACACGTGCTTCTATTAAATCAAAAAGGGACAAATGTGAAGGGTTAGAAAGAGGTAAGCATTCATAACTTTAACTTTTAAAATTTTATAGTCATCAACTATGAAAACATATTTCTTAATGGCTTTCTTTTATGTTGTGTAGATTCAATTGTCAAATAACTTCAGGAGCATCGCGAACAACAAACAAATGAAAGGAAGAAGTTGTACAAGCATCGAAAGAAGTGTTATGATAATACAAATAAATATTTGGGTTTGATAATTGATGGTATGGACCAGAAGAAAACACTTTTACCACATTTTGTTCGCACACCCAAAAATTTACAGGAGGAATTTTATTCAGTTTCACTTGGTCGGTTGTATGGCCTTCAATGGGAAAATGTTGCCAAGGGTGTACTTCACAGCTCCAAGTATTCATAATGATGCAAATCTGCCAATAACCATAATTCATGATGTGCTTTCTCATTGGTTTGGTAGTCTTCCTGAATTTTTGTATCTACAATTGGACAACACTTGTCGTGAAAACAAAAATCAGGTTGTTTTTGGATATCTAAAAATTCTTGTTGAATTGAGAATTTTTCAAAAAGTAAAGGTTGGTTTCCTTCTTGTTGGGCACACTCATGACCATATTGATCAGATGTTCAGTCGTTTTTCAGTCACATTGAGGAGGAAGGAAGTTGGGAGCTTTCCATCACTAATTGAATGTATTAAGAAATCATACATGCCAGAGCGTGCTTTTGAAGTGTTGGAAGAAACTGTTGACATGCGAAGGTTTATTCTAGGATCATATGGTGAGGGGAAATGCATTGAACAACTTAATGATATTAGCTTCCAACATCAATTTCATATAATAAAAAAAATTGATGGGAAAACACTAATATGGGGCAAGAAGTTTTGAACTACTACAGAATGGGCACCGTCATCAGGTTTGCAATTTTTGAAGTTCATTCTAGATCACCCAATATTTGCATCAAAAATATTGTTATTACAATCAGTTGGTGAAGTTCAGAGTGCACACAAACAGAATAGACATATAAATTATTCGGGTTGCCTAGAAGAAATTAAAAGATGCATTAGATATACATATGAGTACTTTGACATTGCTGATTCAGTTTGGTGGGAGTCGTTTTTCAATAATCAAAGTGATATCATTTCAACAACAACCAATGAAGATATACCTTTGAAAAATCCATTTATTTGGCCACAAAATGTGTCAAATGAACAAGAGGAAGTAAACATTGTTGAACAGCAACAAACTCAAGGTATTATTATTTCTTCACAGGTAATGGAAAGAGAGATATATATTGGTTCCAGAAGATCTCGTGCACAACGTGAAGCCATGGAAGACCTTTATAGGGGTTCAGTACATGATATTAAGGAGGGTTGCATGATTGCAGTGCTACCAGATGGAGATCCCAAAGGCTATCCATTTTGGGTTGCTAAAGTTATAAAGGTCTTTACAGAAAATGAGGATGTTACAAGTGTTGAAGTACATTGGTATGCCACAAATACACACCCATTCAATGGTGTGTATAAGCCAGAGATGGTAGTTGACAAAAAAAATGCCGGATAAAGAAAAATAAAGGGTACAAATGTAAATCGCCGCCGCAGAGACATATTAAAACCGAAGGATGTAGACATACTTGTTTATGACTTCAATTTAACAAAGAGAGGAATTCTTCGCTTCAAGACGATAGAGATTCTGAAAAGGTTGTTACCAGAAGGAACAGTGTTGACATGGGAGTCACCTGAAACCAGTCATAGATCAAGAAGAATTTTGAAACCTGAAATGTTGGGCATGCATGTGGACTCAGATGGGGCACTAGTTGATGAAAGAGAAGAATATGGAACATCTTCGTCAGCATCCAGTCACTCATCTGAAGATGTGAATTCTGATGGTGTGCCAGAAAACATGAGTGATTTTGAATAATTGTTTAAGATAGTTTATATAACTTATGTATGCATCGTATCTTCAAATAAAATTAATGTTTTCCGTATGGTGTTAAATGAGAAGTTATGAGGCATTTTTATGTTGTTGGATTATATGTCTTAATTATGATAAATTTTATTGTTTAAAATCTCTACAATGAAATATTAAATTAGAGATATAAAATATGTTTTATTCAATATACAAATAATGACTTTTGAATGCATTTAGTGATGTAATTTGTTCATAATGTCATGGTTTTTTAATTTTATAGTTGAAAAAATTTCAATTTTTTTTGTATCTAGCATGTTATGGTTGAAAACATGTTAAATTTATACTTAGGAAAGAAAAATGATATTCTACCAAAAACATTAGTGTGTTTTTTCCCGCATAAACAACTTTGTTTGACACATAAAAATTTGGTTTTATTAGCATTTGTTTTAAATTTTGAAAATTGACCCTAAAAAATAAATCATTGTTCCAGTGTCATCACTTTCATTTTGAAGCTATATTTTGCACGAAAATTTCATAGTAAATTTTGTAGTCACTGCGAATTTTAAAACATGTTCAAAATTGACGCCTAAAAAATAAAATCATCGTTCCAGTATACACACTTTTTGTTTTGAGCACTGCTTTTGATGTTTTTTTGGGGTTTTTTGGCCAGAGTTCCTGTTTTGAGTTTATAGTTTGCGTTTCAAAGTTTACATTGTTACTTCCTTACAAGATACAAAATTCCAGCCTCTGGATCTCTGGGATGAGGGATCCATATATAGATGCTTGCAGGGGGGTAAGTCAGCTTCTGGGATTTTGATTAGTGTCCTCTCTCTGATAGTTCTTGGTTCCACTTGGAGATTCATGATCTCTTACTCATCCCTGGGCGAATTCAGACAGGCAAGTGTCACAGGAGAAGTTTCTGGAAGATTCCATGGTCATCCACCATGCAAACTATCTCTGCCATTTGTCTACTCTCACCCATCGCACCCTATAGAAGGGATCTTCAGTATGCATCGCACTTTTTTCATGTGGCAGGTGAGATGCATCTTACCTTTAGCACTGGGCAGTCTGTATGGTCTAGTTTTGACCAGTTCTGAGTAGTTTTCCATGAAGAACTTCTGCGAGATGATGTAATCAGCTGACCTTGTTCCTTTAGGCTGTGAGATAAAACTTTTAGGGACTCAGAAGCCCTTGGTTTATGGACATATATGATTGGGTTTGCAGTGCCCAAATATGTCTATAACAGTTGCCCCCTAAAGCATGAGGTCGTAAATCTTTTGATGTCGGGTGAAATGCTTTATCATGAGGATCCGAGGTTTTTTCGAACTGGAAGGCGACCTATAATAAGATAAAATACAATACATTATCTTCATAATATTTTCATGATCTAACTGAGGCAGGCATTCCCATGCTCAGCTTTATAAATTCATTTTCATGTACATAGGACAGACAACTGTCTGTATAGCAAACTGATGATTCTGATAGAGTCACCATCCATTGATTTGGATGATCATCTCTGCAACAATGATGTACATTTGATGTCTTTATTTTCCTGAATATATCGCAGTACGGATGGATGAAACTAGATCTGGGGTCTTCAAACTCAGTCAATCTTTGCTCGAAGTACAAGTCGATCCATGTGAAAAATGTTCTAGAGTCGAACATGGAAAGACATCGCCTGATTACTAGCCAATGATGTTAGCTGTTAACAGGCACGAGAGAAATCACTGACAATCATGATGACCCTCAAGGTACGACAGTACAATTCACGTGGTGTGAAAAAGGGACTTGGCATCGAAAACCATGCAAAGCCTTTCGGTCAAAGGCCATTGATGAAAACCTGTTGCCGGAAATGAGAAACTTGCCATTGAGGCATGCAAGCTTCAAAGTATTGAAAGAGTTGTTCCTAGGTCAACTTCTTGGTTAATGAGTTGTCGTCGACAAGAAGGGACCCGTCGTAGGAGGGCCTTAATGAATCCCACATCTACGACACGAAACGGAGGAAATGATTTTGTGGAGGTGAAAACGATATGATGATACAGGGTTTAGGGTGGCGGTCATGAAAGAATGAAGGGTGAAGGTATTGCAGCGGATGAGACACAAGCTGGGTTGGGGAATTCTCTAAGTGACTTATCTTGAACATATCGGCAACACTGAAATGGATTGGTAGTGTTAACCCCAAAAATGGATGGTACGGTGGACCAATGGTAATATGACCGGTGAATGGAATAACCCAACCCTACTCAATCATGGTGATGGAGTGAAAGTGTCATGGTCAAGAGCGACATGCTACCAATAAAGTTTCTTCAAGTTTTCTTCCAAATTTTTCCCCAGTCATTGCTGACCAGTACCTCTTTATTTTTGTTAAGCTTGTGGAAGATAACATATGCTTGTTCTATAATTTTCCCTTCGGGAAAACCCATCGCTATGTTTTAACGAGCCTAGCGACAGTGAAACTCATTTTTTTCTGCATGGAAAAGCTTGTCGCTATTAGTTTTAACGAGTTTAATGACAAAGACAACTCGGTCCTTTTTCAATTTTTGAGAGTCTGAAAAGGGACGAAAAGGAAACTCCAGTGATCATTTTTTGTCATATAATCCCTTAAGTCTAAAAAAGTATAAAATAATATGAAAGGGATGAATTTTCGATAGTTTTAACGAGCCGAACACGACAAGCACTAGATATTTTTATGTAATAATCCCTCAGGTCCAAAAAAAATAAAATGTAGAGGAGGGATAGCACTTTCGATAGCTTTAACGAGCTGGAGAGGCCAATTGCTCGGAAATATTTTCATATTTTACGATCTAGATGAAAAGAGCTTAAAAGAGACTCGTTTTTGAGAAACGAGTGATATTTTCGGGTAGCAGCTGGTTCCATGTAAGATTTGGAATTTTCCAATCATGGAAGTGTTACGAGGATGGCTAATAGAATCACTCGTCGCAGATGTTCCTCAAAAGGGTAAACAATCAAATGGAGGCATATGATTAGCTAAAACAGAGTGGAGGTGATGGTAAGAACACGACCAAGGCTCAAAAGCTCATGATAATGCATTCACAATGGTTATTACTGGAGATTAGTTCATTTTTTAATGAACTTAAACTCTGGCGAAACATATGCTCATTACTTAGGTTTAATTTTTAACGAGCTTAAACTTTGCGTAAAACTGCTCATGCCAGTCATATAATAAGGATGTCTCACTGATAGGTTCAATTTTTAAGGAGCTTGCACCATTTGAAACTTTGCTCCGTATCCTTTCTTTATCTAAGCTAAGAACGACCAATCCTATGAGTTCAAAGGGTTGAGAATCTACAAACTAAGAAAATAAATGGTCACTTTTCACTTCGATGCAAAAAGGTTTTCATGCCCCCAGGTATAATGAAGTAGAGTCTCTAGGTTACCCTTCAATTTGCAAACAAAGCATTTGCTCTGTCAGGAAAGGCATTCCTTTTAACGTACAAAGTAGAGTTTCCAGGTTACCCTTCAATTTGCAAACAAAGAATTTGCTCTGTCAGGAAAGGCATACTTTTTGATAGAGGTATCTTATTCCAATCTAATCCCATTTTCCTAATACGGACGGGTGCGTCAGACTAGTCATTTTCCTACGCGGAAACCCACCTTATACCTGGGGTTCTTCTACCGAAGCAGACTAGGGTGCATGCCCCCTAGGTTTCAATCATATTCACCAAATTACTCGCGTTCATCAAGTGGACGGACTGGAGATTGATGAGACATTCCTTGCATGAAAAGACTAGTTAGGGATGGCATTTGACTATTAGCTATGTGTGATCCAGGGAATGAAAGGTGGTCTATGAGCTGGACCACTCTGCCTTCATGCGGAAAACACATTACTCGAAAGAGTGAGGAGATAGTGGCTCCCATGCTATAAATGTAGTCACGCCCAAGGAGTAGATTGTAATCTATAGGTCCTTAGACTACCATTACGTTCAGATAAACGGTTTTCCCTCTCAAAGTTATAGGCAAATTTGGAAGGATCCCTAACGGTCGACTGGTTCCTTTCTCGAAGCTTGTCGGATTTTGCATCTCAGGCAGAAGCGATGGTGAACCAATTGCTTTCCAAGCAGTTGAGGAAAGGATACTCACATAAGCCCCTTCATCTATTATAGTACTGACCATGACCATTTTGTAAGCTTGTACAATGATTCGGAATGGTACATTAGACGGTAGACGGGGTCTGCCTAGTAGATTCTAGTTGAAGGAAACAACTAGGTTGCTTGGAGGTGGGACCGAATGGCCGGATACAACTCTGGTGAACTTCCTTCCTGCAGTAAAGGAATGGGTAGATTTCCCCCATGTTCATTGAATTCTCTATTTACAAAAAGAATTTGAACGATGTCGTTCTCATTCTCTTCGGTGACTGTATCATCTGAAGATGGAACTTCCGAAGACAAGACTGCTTCAACTGCCATCTCGACCCGATGACTTTGCTCCGGTGTGGACTCAGAGGGTTTATCTTCAATTATAGATGCTTCGACCGACCACAAAGGTGTGTCAGTCAGATTTTCAACTAGCGATGGACTCGGCAAGAGTTTCTTGTATCCAGGAGGAAGCCATAGCAGTGAAGCGGGACGGTTATCCAAGACTCTTTTAGCTTCATCTAGGAAGGGACAACGATGGACGACATGATTGCCTTCACACAGCCTACAAGGAAATTTATATTTTCCTTTCTGCCCAGAGACTTCGTTTTCACTAGTTGATGGTGTACTCTCAACATGATCATCAGAGGTTGACGACACCGGATTGTGCAAACGAGGAGACCAGTCCCTTAAGATCCGAGTGATGCAAGGACAATCTCGATGATAGTGGTTTCCTTTGCAAATGACACATGGAGATTTAGGTTTGGACGGTGTAGTGTGTGGATTTTCGCTAGATGACACATGGTTGCCCCTTTTTGCCTTTAGCTCCTTCTTCTTCTTCTCCTTCTCCTTCCCTTTCTTCTTCTTCTCAGTTACTTGGTTTTTATCTTTACCAGCTTCACCAAGCAAAGAGGAAGGAGGGAAGGGAAAAACAAATGAAACAGAAGGCTGGGGGTAACTCTAGTATCATCTAGTTGCTAATTTGATTGCTCAAGAATCACGATGCTTTGAATGACAGAGGTCGAGAAGAGCCATATTGGCAAGCCAATTTTCAGTCGTGGAAGGGACAATGTGGCCATATGAGGTGCACCAACATCTCCCCAAGAGGAGAAAGGACTAGAATTTCCCCCAAGGGGAAATTCTTGGTTGGTGGACTCCATTTTCTCAACCTAAGACCAACGAGGGAACAATGACATTATTCCGATTAAAATAAATTTTATGATTCTTTGACACAACTTTCTTTTTCAATTTTTAAGAGTCGAGAAAAAGCTAAAGATGACTCTAGTCGCCTTCGATTTTTAATGAGCCCGAAGTGACAAGTGCTCAGATGGACCTTTTCCTTTAAGGAGTCTAAAAAGGAATGAAAGAGACTACGCTAGAAATCTAGACAGAGGGATTACCAAACCAATCGCAAAACTGCACAATACTTTTTAGGGTACGACAGTCAATCTTCCCGAATGTTGTGTTCAGTGCATTGCGATTGATAGGGCGGCAGACACGGATTCCTAAGGATAAAGGATATAGCCTATTATGGTCTCCCAATATATACTTGATGGTACATGGAAGCACAAGTCTGTACTGGCACTTGTCATCTCAAAGAGGAGGAATCACCCAACCTACGATCAAAGCGATAGTTACCAGGATTTACAATGCCGGAATACGTCTCTAGCCTAGACTTCTAAATGTTGTGCGTTAGGTTCCAAAAAGTTTTTATGTTCATTGAATTTATTTTACAATTGATCTTTCTTAAGAATTTTGCCTTTAAGGTTCACCATGTGATGTGGATATACAATTCCTAAAATGCAATCTAAGATGATAAACAATCATTTATTCTTCTCTTTGCAATGAAAATCCTAGCTACTAAGGAAAGAGAAGCGGGATTCTTTCAACATAGAGCAGAGAGCACACACTAAATCCACTGTCCTAAATCAAAAGCAACAAGCAGTCTAAATGCAAATGCACATGCATATATTTTTTTTCTGCTTTCTTAATGTGTGAATGACAAAAAGAATGCTAACTACAAATCTGAATTATCTTTTTAAAGCGACAGTACTAACAATTTTCTCTTCAAAAGACGAAAGGAAGATAATGACGACACTTTGTGATTTTGAATTGAAAACTACTTTCGACACTTGAAAAACTATTAATTCAAATCAAATACAAGAGTAACAGTGTATTGACCATCAATAATAGTAGAATTCTTTTCTTTGACTGAAAACGACACTTGCAACACTTCCAAATCAAAAGATGACAGCTCAACTAAGCTACTTCTTTGTAAAGGAGAACTGTAAATGGCGAACAATACATAAAAAAATTCACAATTCTTTGTACAATGGAGGCTAAATAATGCAAAGGAAGGGAGTTTCCACAGTGGTATACTGATCACAGACAGCAAAACTCCTTAATAAAGCTGAAGAGAGTGAACAAAAACCAAAATCTGGAGGCAAAACCAGTCTTATCTAATCATCGCACCTGTAACACAAGGAAATAGGGATGCATCTCACCTACTGCACACGGGAGGTGCGATGCATCCAGATTGCCAAGAGGAGAAGGTGCGATGGTCCAAGGACGAGACTTCAACTTGGTTTCTGGTCACAATTTGCAGCTTAGTTTAGGGATTTAGGCCAAGCTAATGATAGTCAGTAAATGCAAATTACAGGGGCTGATCTAATGAGGCCACTTGAGCCACCACCAGGGAAATTAGGATGTTTGCAAATCAATTTTTCAGTTTATAAACAAAACCTGAAGATAGACTGAAGCAGCATTGATCTACTTTGCACTTGCATGGCAAATTCAGTTTGAAGGCTAGCTGGCTTAACTTCAGGCTCCGTCTGTAGTTTATAAAGCAAACAAATATAGACAAGCAAACAAGCTATTCACTCCCTAGTGGAGTCGCCATTTTGTTATCGGAAAATCTAGTGTCCATGCAAAGCTGCTAGTCCCACTAAGACGGGTAGCTATCTTAGAAACAAACAAACAAAATTTACTTTCGTTTTCCTTTATGAGAAGTAGATAGGAGAGGAGCAAAGAATACCAACCTCAATCTTTCACTTGGTTCCTTGCTTGTTCCTTCTACCCTCTGACAGATCTTTGCCACTCCTTCCTTGTTTACCTCGCTCCAAAGAGTACCTGTAAAGTCAGAGTAGCATAATACCTTCAAAGTACTGGGATCTACAATCATAAACAATATAGGACCAGATATATATTGACCACACGAATGCATCTATCATCAAACATACAAGAATGTGGAGGAAAACTTGAATAGCTTTATTAATAGAAAGAGTAGAAGAGAGGATTACAACCCAGCATGAAATTCCTTCTTCACCTCATGAAAAGCTTACATCACCCAACATGATGATGTTCCACCAGGAAACCAACAGCACTTCCTTACAAGATACAATATTCCAGTCTCCAGATCTTTTGGATGAGGGATCCATATATAGATGCTTGCAGGGGGTGAGTCAGCTTCTGGGATTTTGATTAGTGTCCTCTCTATGATAGTTCTTGGTTCCACTTGGAGATTCATGATCTCTTACTCATCCCTGGGCGAATTCAGAGAGGCAAGTGTCACAAGAGAAGTTTCTAGAAGATTCCATGACCATCCACCTTGCAAACTATCTCTGCCATTTGTCTACTCTTACCCATCGCACCCTACAGAAGGGCTCTTCAGTATGCATCGCACTTTTTGTATGTGGCAGGTGAGATGCATCGCACCCTTAGCACTAGGCAGTCTGTATGGTCCAGTTTTGACCAGTTCTAAGCAGTTTTCCATGGAGAACTTCTGGGAGATAATGCAATTAGCTGACCTTGTTCCTTTAGGGTGTGACACAACACTTTTAGGGACTTAGAAGCCCTTGGTTTATGGACATATATGATTGGGGTTGCAGTGCCCAAATATGTCTATACACTTCCAAATCAAAAGACGGCAACTCTACTAAGCTACTTCTTCGTAAAGGAGAACTATAAATGGCGAACAATACATAAAAACATTCACAATTCTTTGTACAATGGAGGATAAATAATGCAAAGGAAGGGAGTTTCCACAGTGGTATACTGATCACAAACAGCAAAACTCCTAAATAAAGCTGAAGAGAGTGAACAAAAACCAAAATCTGGAGGAAGAAATAGTCTTATATGATCATTGTACCTGTAACACAGGGAAATAGGGATGCATCTCACCTACTCCGCACAGGAGGTGCGATGCATCCAGCTTTCCAAGAGGAGAAGGTGCGATGGTCCAGGGACGAGACTTCAACTTGGTTTCTAGTCACAATTTGTAGCTTAGTTCAAGGATTTAGGCCGAGCTAATGATAGTCAGTAAATTCAAATCACAGGGGCTAATCTAATGATGATACTTGAGCCACCACCAGGGAAATTAGGATGTTTGCAAATCAATTGTTCAATTTATAAACAAAACCTGGAGATAGACTGAAGCAGCATTGATCTACTTTGCACTTGCATGGAAAATGCAGTTCGAAGGCTAGCTGGCTTAACTTCAAGCTCCGTCTATAGTTTATAAAGCAAACAAATATAGACAAGAAAACAAGATATTCACTCCCCAGTGGAGTCGCCATTTTGTTATCGGGAAATCTAGTGTCCATGCAGAGCTGCTATCCCACTAAGACGGGTAGCTATCTTAGAAACAAACAAACTAAAGTTACTTTCATTTTCCTTTATGAGAAGTAGATAGGAGAGGAGCATAGAATACCAACCTCAATCTTTCGCTTGGTTCCTTGCTTGTTCCTTCTCCCCTCTAATAGATCTTTGTCGCTCCTTCCTTGTTTACCCCGCTCCAAAGAGTACCTGTAAAGTCAGAGCAGCATAATACCTTCAAAGTACTGGGATCTACAATCATAAACAATACAGGACCAGATATATATTGACCAAATAAATGCATATATCATCAAACATACAAGAATGTATAGGAAAACTTGAATAACTTTATTAATAGAAAGAGTAGAAGAGAGGATTACAACCCATTGATCTGACCCAGCGTCATCCTCCCATCATGAAAGCTCTTCTTCACCTCATGAAAAGCTTAGATCACCCAACACTATGATGTTCCACCAGGAAACCAACAACACTTCCTTACAAGATACAAAATTCTAGCCTCTAGATCTTTGGGATGAGGGATCCATATATAGATGCTTGCAGGGGGTGAGTCAGCTTCTGGGATTTTGATTAGTGTCCTCTCTCTGATAGTTCTTTGTTCCACTTGGAGATTCATGATCTCTTACTCATCCCTGGGAAAATTCAGAGAGGCAAGTGTCACAAGAGAAGTTT